>JARFOD010004502.1:0-11687 GCA_031763545.1 Mopalia muscosa | reverse complement strand
TATGAGGTTTCCTCCTCCCGGTTTTCCACTGTAATTAGGCAAAGTGCAGTGTGAAGCGGACAATCCATTGTCATAGAAGTGAAATACCCTTGAGTACGACGTTAAACCCCAATGCAATAAACAATTAATTAAGAACTGGTTAAGAACACCCTTGGATAAAGTCCACCCATAGAACATACCCAATTGGCAGATAGATTAATATTGGGTGCTGTTACCAGTTTAGAGTGGACATTTTTTGGTTTGTAATAAACAATATATACTTAGGAGATATGACAATATTTAATGAGCAGCAATAAAAAAAGATTTATTTTCAGTCATTTAAATATTTAGCAAATCCTGCTTTTTTCGTATTGATCATTTCTGATAGTATCTTATCATTTCTTGCTGGAAAAAAATAATGGACGATTTAGGATTTGGAAAATCCAAATATTTGTCTTATTTGAAGGTATGCCACCATCCTCATTAATTTCTCTCTTTTTTTTAGTCTCTACAAATTACTACTTAAATGTTAAAGCTAATTTTTTTTGGTTCTCAGTTTATAGTTAATGACACTCTATTAGGTCAGAAAAGGTCATTGTCTCAAATGTCCAATGAAAGTGCAGACATATGACATTGCCATTACCAAGCTTTGTAAAGCAGCTGCATGATTGGTCATTGCAGACCAATCAGCTTAGGATTGCTAAGAATGCATTTGTAACATTCTACAAATGCTACAACAATATTGGGGGAACTTGAATCTAGTAGAAACTGATTATAAAATCGAATATTTTTTGTGTCTTTTAGAAAGTGAATTACGATTATAAAATCGTTTATATAAAAGTGACCTTTCCATAAGAGGTTGTGTCAACCATTTTTATCTACGGAAGGTTTGTAGGGAAAAAAAAAAGCCCACCTTAAAACTTAAAGGAGCGAACTTCGCACACCTAATAATAACCATGCCTTAGAAATATTAAAGATTATTTTACTCAACTGAATAAAAAAAAAAAGATTGAAATTAAAAAATAAATGAGTTATTTTTCTGTTATACGGAAAGTAGAAATTTGACATTTTTTATTTATGTAAGGGTAACATTATATCTCCATACCTGGTTAACATAATTGACGATGTTCTTTACTGAATTAGCCGTCCGACGGACCACAGTTTGTTTAAGGAGTAGCAATGCTGTTTATACTTAGCACTGATGGAAATATAGCTTTCTCAAATTATGGAAAGATATTATCTGTCAATTTGTCAATAACCTTTGATATACAAATATGATCTCAAATAGAAGAAGGGTCAAAACAACTCACATTTTATGGTTGTGCTAGTGTCAATAATTGTTGGAAAACAATGGTGTCATATGAGTGAAAACCCTTAGACATGACAGGATATACTAATCAATTATCAATCAAACTCACTTCAACAACTTTAAAATGTAATTAATTATTTTGTAAACCTCTCATGTTACATTGTTATTTACAAATTCTGAAAATCATCTTCCTGTAACTGTGTAACCAGAGACAAACAACAAACACTAGATTAAAAGTTTCCTTTTAAGTCCTGTTAAGTAACTATTAGCAACAACTGCATGTAGGTCTCTTAAGGGGGGCACTGACCCCATGTAGCCTAAAGAGGGACCGGAGGGGGGAGGGGAGGGGTGAGGAGAGGTGAGGAGGAAGTCACTCCCCCTGTAGGCAAATTGTATTGATAGTTAAATATAAATTGTTCCTTAAACCAGCATGATCTTTTACCTATTACTGATCACTGGTTAACCGATATTTCCCTTAATGAAAAAGCCTACCTTGCTTTTTCATTAAGTTATATCATCATTTAAGCGGGCTGCCTGTGTTAAGAGAGTAGACTGCCCCGTTGTAATACATGAAATACTTCCCATGCTATAAAACTTCTGGTATTCATCTCTTGCTCTTGTTGTATCAGACATTTTTGAGAAAGCAGGCTTGTTTGCTCCCCTCCTGTGAGAAAGTCAGCTGTCCAACTTCAAGAGAGTGTTTTGCTTTGCGACAAGCCAGACAAAACAAGGCAGCTTTTGTTTCAGGCTGCTAGCAGTTTGTATTCACACAGACTCTCATGTGCTGCCGGCCTCTGGGAATGATTAAATAGGGTTGTCATTCCGATAGCTCTGAATCAAAGTTCACAGTGAGGGGTACCCCCCACTTTACCTCGACTCTAGGAAGGTTACGCAACAAAATCTTTCTCGTCAAACTTATTTCAATATTTTGGCTAAATGTCGATGAAATTATTAGCCCTGACGTTAGGAGATAGGTCAGACTGAAATGTCATCATCTTTGGCATCATCGAGATATTTGTCAATATTGGAGTTTGTTGACAGTTCACTAGTAACTGTGTCTGTTTTTGCCAAATTGGATTTCTGTTAAAAAATTTGTTCTTTATCGATAACACACTGGATACCTGTTTACCATCACAGTACAATCAGGTAAGATATATTTATTATCAGTATTGATTTAAATATTGTTTACAGTTCATTTAGTTCTGTAAGAAGCAAAAGTTGTGTTTTCAACTCAATACGGAAGAAATACCAATTTATTTAATACACCTCTGATTATCCCTCATTTAGTAAAACGATATCTTCCAATTGTTTGTGAAGGTTACATTGTTCTTAGTTTCATTTTAGAAACAACAAAATTATAAACTGTTTTAAAAACATGTCTTTTTTTTTTAAAAAGAAACCCTCAGAAAACCCCTTAAAAATCTTAAAGAATGTTCTCCTTCTTCAGAAACAAAACAAAAAAATGGCCGATAAAACTTCCTGCAGGTAAAAAAATGACATACCGGAGTAAGGAGTCGTCAGTTAAGTGGCGATAGACAAGGATTAAAAGGGGAATCCTCAAGCTGTCTATTTTTATCCCTGTGCGGCGCAGGTTGAGTGGAAGCCAGTTATTATGGGGCAGAACCGAACATAGTCTGCCGTTCTGAGGTGTTGGATTAGTCTAGACTGTAATCATTAGTGAAACAAACCAATGGGATTCCCTCTACAAACAACAGATCAGCTTTAGCTTGACCCTTGCTGGACAGTGAACTGACCAGGGCTTTAGCGAGCCCACTGGGCAGTCAGCAGTCTGGTTATGTTTCATGGGTGATCCAATTAATTTTCGCCTAAGTGAGTTTAATTCCTGTGCGATGACCAAGCTACAATAAATTTGTATCTTTTAGAATATTATTCCAAAGTAACAAATACCATGAATTATTATTTCCCAAAGCCTATTCAATCGATTTATCTTCCATTTGAGACAGTTTGATTGTTGCAACAAATATATCTTAAACAATTTCCTAAATGAAAAGATTATATTTAAACATCTCAGTTTGTATATTTGAAATAAATTTAATTTTTCAAAAAGATAAAGAACAAAACTGTGCATGATACAAATTTTTTGACCGCCTTTGTTAGTATTGCAAAAGTCAAGCCAATGTTATGTTTTATTCCACATCGCCTATTATATATTCTTCTGATTTTAAAATGCATCTTTCAACAAAAGAATGGAAAAATTTATTTGAAGGTAAAAAACCCAAAAATGTTTTGAATTCTTAAGCTGGTGAAAATTTAATACCCGCTATCCTTTTTTTATATTTAACATTTTCGCGTTACCTAGTCTAATTATGTAATATAATTTTAAAGCAATGAAAAAACGGTTGGTAGCAACAAAGGTTTTTGACAAAAGAAACTGTCAGATAGCAATTGAAGACACAGGCAGATTTTTTTCATACTCTTGTCATGTCATTTATGATATTTATAATATATGTAAAAATTTGTGGAATTTGCTAGATGTTTGCATAGAGAAATGAGTGTTATGAGAATTGATGTGAAGGTTATGTAATGAGTGATAGACGAGGGTGAAGTTGTCTCTGACATTCAGCTCGGGCTATCCACAGGTCGATAAACACCACATAAAACATCCATAGATCAAATTGACATTAGATCGACAGTGTATACCTTTCCCAAGACTGCACATTAGCACAACTCAAAGCGGAGCCGTCAAATCTAGCCCCTGTTACCCAGTCTGTTAACTGGGATGGCCACCTCACTGTCTGGCCACCCAGTCGCATCATCGATCTAAGGAACTCTTATAATCACCATAGCGATCATCTTGTTTACCTGCAACAATGCAAGTAATTACGGAAACATGCGTATAAAATATAGCGTATCACATGCGTATTTCAAAAGCTATCATGTGATCCTCCTGCTGTCATATAGGGCTATTTGACATGCAGCGATTGGTTTCTGTTTATTACAGGTGAATGTACCACCTGTGACCTTTGACACATCAAGATAAACATTGAACTTAAATGACCTCCCTGTCTTTAACATACCAGTCTGACCAGATGTTATAATTGTATTAACCTGGATCCCTCACAAAACTATTGCTCTATTTGCAATACCATCAGTCAGTTATTGTAACTGACAAATACTGGTTGGTCTCGTTAATGACAGGTGAAAGTCACTTAAGGTAAACATTGTACTAGACTGACCTTTCTCTACCTTTATCATATCAACCTGCTTATGTGTGTAATCCCATTTTTATATAAAAAATATATAAATCCGGTATTGTTATGGATAAAATAGTGACCAGTTTTAATTTGAAAGACAAGCTTAAAACTTTGAGGTAACATTTGACCTCAGTATACATATGGGGGTTATGAGGTTTATTCCTGTGTTTTCCAGGGTAAAGGCAAGTAACAGTGTGAAATGTATAATCTGTCAGGGTCTAGGCAAGTAACAGTGTGAAATGTACAATCTGTCAGGGTCTAGGCAAGTAACAGTGTGAAATGTATAATCTGTCAGTGTCTAGGCAAGTAACAGTGTGAATTGTATAATCTGTCAGGGTCTAGGCAAGTAACAGTGTGAAATGTACAATCTGTCATCATGAAAGAAAAATACCCTTGGAAACAACATTAATTAGAAAGTAAGAATAATGAAGTGAAATATCCTTGAGTACCCCAATCAAACAAACAATAAAAACAGACAACATAACACCTCAAGGTTACAAACTGATCTTAATACTCTAATAATACTCTTACATTAGTCTAACTGGTCAGTATACATGTATGGCCTGATTTAACCTGGTACTCAAGGGTAAAAAACACCGCCGCGATTACCACATCACTTATTCAAATTTGAATAGGATAAGTAAGCACAAACACTACCACTAAGCCACCGCTATGGACCAGGCAGGTCTGGATAATGGAGACTAAAATGAAATAACTTTAACAGTGTGTCAGTCAAACAATGTGGCTCCGGCAATGTCAGGGTTGTTTTTTAGGAGGTTTCCTCTCAGGGTTTTCCACTGTAATTTGACAAGGAACATTCTCAAGTGGATAATCCATCGTTATATAGGTGAAATACTCTTGAGTATGATGTTAAACCCCTTTCAAGCAAACAAATCTTGCATGGTTTTGGGAAAATTATAAATGCCGAGACTTGGGAAGATAATTCCACCAACAAAAAAACCCACAAACACTGACTAGTACAAGTACCTCTGCAGTAGAATAATAACCTCTGCTGTATGCTGTAAACCCCAAAACAAAAACTGAATTTGCAAGTTGGCTGTACATTTTTTTATCAATTAAAGAAAAACATTATGTTCAACAGAATACTCGGCACCATCATCCGTTTATAAACTTGAAAATATGTGTAATCATTTTTATGTTTCATTTGCAATAAATCACAATACACATATAGTTCAGTGTGGCTGTCAACATTAAATAAGGGCCTGCGGCTGTGGCTCAGTGGTAGCGAGTGCGCTTCCTGAACTGAACTGAACATGCTTGGATTTAACATCGAATGGTTCATTAAACACCAATCAAACCATTAAATAAGAATGAGCAAAAAAGCTGAGGGATATCTTCCAAAATATTTTCATATAGTAATTAAATTTCAATTAACATGATTGTTAATATAACAATACAACATGTTATTGTTGTTGTTATTTTGTTTATTGTTTACGCTTTTGTTAACGTTAAAATAACCTAAATTCATTTTGCTGTTATCAAGGATTTGACAAATTAAGAGCTGTGGTTAAGTGACTGACCATCAACATGGCGTGCATCATCTAAAAGTGGATTAAATATAATAGTGCCTCTATTTTAATGACCCCTGGTGCTCTCAAAGCTGGTGGGCAATATGAAGCTCCTCTGTTTGTGATGTGACTGATGTATTATTTTACATCCTGTGATTGTTTGTTGCCAGCGGTGGTAAAGGTCCTTCCCATCACCCATTGGGCTGGCACCCCTTCATGAGTGAAATAACCTAAAGTACATTGTTAATGTTACTTAACATATACTTTTTCCTTGCTGACAAATTTAACATAGTAATTTTTTTTAGAAAATAATTAAAAAACATTCCTTTAGTTTAAGAACTAAAGACTTCCTAGAAAATCCCAGGAATTTAAATACTCTTATACTGTTGGTTTGTTTTTAATCAACTTTCTGACAAAAGTTTAAAAATAGGTTTTAAATAATTGAGCATTTGATCACAAGAGCTAAGTTAAAATAACCAAGCACAAAGTACCTACTTATTTATTTGCAAAAAGGGCATGAAAATGTTTAAATTCTGAAGGCAATAATTCTAGGTTTTCCTAAATTAAAATTTCATCCTTCCATTTCACAGGAACGTTATTAAAGTAAAATAAGGTAGACGTAACAAAAAACACTAAACAAATCATGTTCCTTAAAATGTCTTGACACTCTTTAATTGGTCAACAGAACATTTCTTTGTTGACAAGTTTTATCTGGTTCCGTACACATAGACACCATATCTTTTTCGTCTTCTTTTTTACACAGAAAGCAAATTTTGTGTGTTTTTTTCTTGTAAAACTAAACACGTCCGAAAGAAGTTTAGTTTACAAAGTGCGGTGTCTGTCCTTGTTTACAGGCATCTCAAATATGGGGTAGTTGTATGAATTTGAATACACTGTGACTTCTACACCTTAACTGAATATAAACCTCTCTTTGTTCAGAGAAGAAAATGTTGTTATCTTCCACTGGCTCGGACTTCCGGATAGATTATCATTCAACATTTAGAGATGCCTGCAAAAAAACTGCGTGAATTTTATTTTTTTGCGATTGTTTTAAACACAGTTCTTCTGATATAAGCTGAAAGTATTAAAACAGAGCAATGAAAACCTATTTTATTGAGGTTCCATCAACTGTAAATATTTTGAATTGTTCAGCCAAACACCTTTATCACATGTTGGATTGGTCTTTATAAAGTTTTTCTGGTCAGTCTTAACTGAAGGAGCCCATGAAGTCCTGTTTACCTGTGGATTAGAAGAGTATTATGGAATTATATGTATCCTGCCAGCCATGGAGAAACAGTAGTTTTCTAATCCAAAATTTAACCTAACTCTTCACACTATTATTGGGTTGCAGTTTAATCTTTGGAAGAACACCGCCTTAATTTAAGTGAAATACCTTTCAAGCACGGCATTAAATACCAATCAATCAAAAGTTTTTTTAACGTAGTCTTTCTACTGACCTATTTTTGGATTATCTCTCATCTGTTTGCCTTGAACAGATAGATTTATACATAAAAAAGTTTGTCTTTTAAGTTATTCTCACACCAGCTTTGTACCTAATTTTTCCTGACAGATTAGGTAAATAAATCAGTGAGTATTTATTAACCCACAGTGAATGCTTGTTATTTATTGCAATAAAATAGTTTAATGTACAGAAATCAAGGAGCCCCTAACAATCTAACTGGGCTAGAGTCCACGAGTAGAGCTTGTTGGAGTAGTTTCTGTGATTCTAGCATACATGTATATTTGTGTGTCTATTCAGTTCAGTTAATTCCCAGCATCTAAATGTATGATGCCGTGATGAAGAGGGGTTTAAATATCCTAGATTGCATAATTGCCATTGTTTCTTTCTCACGTGCTGTCTCGGTGAACTTAGGGAAAAGTCTGTGGATCAAACCATCGAGAAAGCAAACAGTGGCCCAGGCTACATAAAGACACAGTTATTTTCAATCGATACGAGGACAAACAACTAGTTTATTCGTCGAAATCTTTGTGATTTTAGACACCAGAGCCTAATCTGAAGGTGAAGAATACACGAACTGCATCGCCGCCACATTATACACAAGTGACATTTATCTCACCTTCAATCTAACACACACACTGGACATGATTCTTAACTGAGAGAATAGACACCGGAACATTGTGACTACATTTAAATTCACAACTTTATCAATTCAAATGTTTATGACACGGAATTAAGTACATCAATAATAGCCCATTCTGTTGTCAACTGTAAAAAATGAATTGTATGTTTCGTAACATCATAATCAAGTGCATTTTCCCTTATATGTTGATTGTTTGGCCACTTTTAAAGTCTGCTTTGCTTAATGCACTAAACTTAAAAGAAACCACAGAAAAAACTGGTCAATAGCTGGTCACCTTGTGTGACTCCCTCATCATGTTAAGGTTCATTCATCACTTGATCCTGTGTAATATATCCTAGGAAGATATGTTGTCCAACACATTAGCCCCAGGCCAGGGCCTGCAAAAACTTGAGTTGTCCTGGATTAGGGGCATTGCCACAAGATGAATGACATACTTAACATTGCACTTATGCACTACATTGTACTCCAGTGATGCCCTCTGAATCTGTGTTCAAAGATCTTTTCTTACATCAGAAACTTTTGTCTTTACAATGGTTTTGGGATCTTTTTGCTTCTACCTGTCAAAGTACAGAAAAATAAACAAAAGTGTGAGTGGTCGGAGGGAGCTAGCTTTCTGTTGGCCTTGGGCTCTCCGAGCTAATGACCTACACAATGCTGATCCAATGTACAGCATTTTGTGATTGTCCGCTGCCATGTCAAGTTGAGGGTGATTTCCTACACCCTAACACAGCCACATGAACAAAATAACCTTAAGTATGAAAAATTTCTGTGTCTTTAAATATACTGAAAATACTGTTAACCTTTAGTATGTTGTAAAGTTGGTTATTAGTAATTGTAGACAGATTTGACAATGACATTTTAGAAAGTGACAATTTAATAGTATTTTCATTATTTTGGGATAACACTTTCTTAGTTCTAACAGATTCTTGTTCAGAAAATTTTGCAGCTCGGAACCTGTCAGGGAATCACCACACCCAGGACCCTCAGAGTTAGGCACCTAATTGCCAGCAATAAATGCCAGCCACCTAGACCATTCAGCCATGTTTATAAATTTTTTGACACTAGTTCCTAGAAGGTGTAGGAAGGTGTTAATTTTCATTTTGTGTTCAGTTGACATAGTATGTCTTGAGAGCATCCATAATATCCTAAATAACAAGAGGTCATCCAACCACCCTGTTTAAAATTATTTGTAAAAATTCAAACCTCTCAGGGCTAATTATGGTGTTGGCTTTGGGGCGGTTGATCAGTCGTCTTTGCCTAAGGGCCATTGATCAGTCGTCTTGGTTTTGGGGCCGTTGATCAGTCGTCTTGGCTTTGGGGCCCTAGATCAGTAACATCATAGTAACAGAATGCTATGCTAATTGTGGATAAAGGAGAGTTTTTGCAAATTCTTTTTCCACATAAATTTGAAGAAAAAAAAAAAATTCTGAGCATTTGACTCTCTGAAAGGCATTAATGGGTTACTCACATTTTTGTTTGATTCGGTCAAACATTATGTGGATAAAAACTTTATTTAAAGCAATTTATTGAAATCAATTTTAGCTAATAATAATTGTCCAGAACTGGACTAGAAAGTTCTCTTATTATCCTGTAGTGATTTTTCTGATTGGTGACAGGGACAATCTCTGTTTAGTACTGTTTTTCCTGAAACATGATTATGTGAGTTTTAAGGCAGAATTTTTATCAATGATATTGTTTCGAATTGTCTACTGGCAAAGCAATATATAAACCAAATTACTGAATATCAAAACTAATTCCAGCAAAGCATGGTGTGGCATGAAATTGGAATTAAACTCACCTATTTTACATGATTTAAACACATTTGACCCCTACAGACATTCAACACTTTAAAGCAGTACCATTACATTTGAAAAATTGCAGTTTATATCCTGATAGGTAGGCATTTGGTTTGATATAATATTATTGTTTTAATTTATTTTTTTTACGAAATCACATAAAAGTTGCTATTGTTCAAAATTGTGGTCATATGGGTATTATATCAAAAAGAATGATTTATACTTGTCGTTTAAGGCGGTGCTTTAGGCTATTCATTTTTTTGGCAGTGTATTCTATGACAAAACTACATAGCCACATTCCTTTTTGTGATCACAATTTCCACTATCTAATGAGTAGGTATTCCATAGTTTCCCCTAAACAGCAAGTACAAAAAGAATACCTATTTTTTATCTTTTTATTTTGCTTTGAATTATAGTGGGTGCTCATGTTATGGGAAATCAATTAGTATCGATGGCTGGAGTTAATTACAATGGCTCGATAAATACAGTTTTCACTTTGAATTTTTCCGCCTTTCCCATAATTATGATTGATTTGATTAATTGACTTAACAATTGACCCATGAATTTTTAAATGTGACTACAACACTGGCTACTGTGTAACATTAATTCCATAGGGTTAAATGGGTGGTCAAACAGAATTATCTCCCTTGCACCTGAATTGGTACATAGAGATACCCTACAAGCATTGATAAAAGTTTCTTCGTTGAAAATAATATAGTATCATTATGATAAAAAAATTTGGAGGCCTGTTGGCCAGCATTGAGTTAATGTTGATAATTTGTTGCCTCTCACTGTTCCGCATGGGTCACCTCAAACAAAATATTCTTAACTTGACAGTGTTATCCGAAAAATAAGGAAAACAACACTTTCATTAAATAATAACATAATTTAAACATTAATGTAAATACAGTAGAGTAGCCAATGCTTACATATCTTTTTTGATAAATGTGGACAGAGACATTTTGACTTTGTGAGACATATCTTTTTGGATAAACGTGGAGTCCGAATCTTCCATATCAATCTGTGTTTGCATTGACTGTACATCAGTTATTTTTGCCTTTGGTGTATCTTTCGCCAAGAGTTGCTTCAATGGAATACAGGGTGGTTTCTGACCCAGCAACAAACTCCATGTGGCCTTGCCAGCTGTTGATATAAATGTAATTCTTAAGCCAAATGAGAAAAAAAAAATTCTGATTGATTGATTCTCTATGTGTATCAGTATGATCAAGCGATTTTTAAATAGTCAATGTATCAAGCGGCTACCATTAGCAAGAAGGCCTAGAGTAAGATGAGCTGGCTTATGATGTATTCTTCAATATAGCAGCCAATATTAAATTTTATGGTAGAATTTTGTAATCTGTCGATAAATAAACAAGATTTTACTGGTAAATTGAACTCTTTGAGTTTTTTGGGGGGTCAAATTAAAGTCTTCACTTAGAGGGAGCTTCATGTTGCTCTCAGAGCTTAGAGGTAACATGACAGTATTATGTTACAGAAATCTTTGTTTTGGACCTTGTGATGGTCCTATATTGGAAAAAGATAAATCATTGATATTGATTTCCGGTTTCTATCACCCACTGGGCTGGGAAGCAATCATTTTAAGAGAAAATATCCAGCACAAAAAGAAAGACCCAACTGACATTTGCAATATTCCCTCAGAATTTATTGTTTGTTTGTTTGATTGGTGTTTAATGTCGTACTCAAGGGTATTTCACTTATATGACGACAGACACAAATATAGAACATCACAAACAAAT
>JARFOD010004491.1:0-11687 GCA_031763545.1 Mopalia muscosa | reverse complement strand
TATTTCTGTCCGTCGTCATATAAGTGAAATACCCTTGAGTACGACGTTAAACACCAATCAAACAAACAAACAAATCTAACATCCCAATGCTGTCATGTGCATAATAATTAAATAATACTGTCATATTGCAATTAATCAATAACTGATAAATTATTTTGATGCAAAATAAAGAGCTACTTAATTTAAAACTGGTACATAAGTGCATACTTATCAAGGGTACATGTTGCACTATACAAGAACTAGTCTACCCCATTTTCAACCGTTTATTCCTGATTTTTTATCTGATCGATGGCTGATATATGATTGATACCAAAGCTGGTTTGTTTTGTTGAATACAATAATTATGGTCAGCAAAACAGTAGCCATGATTGTGGTATTTACATGCAATGCAAGCTTTGTAAGACTAACCATCTCATTCTGTTAATGATTTGATTTAAGTTTTGTTCATGTCTCTATTTAACCTCATAGTTCCTGTTGTTACTTTGACTCATGAAGTCAATACTCATCACTAAAACATCAGCCATAGGGTCACATACCTATGCAGGTATCCTACAGGCAATTTATACATGGTTGTGCTACTGTGTCAATTTGCCCCAGAAGAAAACTTCTGGATGTATATTTCTGTTTACACCCTTTGTAATTGGCCATATATTGTTGAAGTAAGTATTCCATCATCGTGCAGGTGAAACATCCTTCAGAATTACAGCGTGAAACACCTTCCAAACTTCGCACCCAATCAGATTGGAGCTACAGTAAATGAGCAGTCAAACCAGGATGACAAGTGGGCCATACATGTATTATACATGCACGAACTTAGTCCCATTAATGAATCTTGACCTCATCACAAACTCGTTAATTGACCGTGGCGCTTGTATGCTGTCAACTTCGATGTGTAAACGGCTTTCTGATTGGCTACTTGTTTCTGTGATAGTCCAATTAAATTTTTGTCACGTTTTTGCCTCGAATTGCTGCAAGGCCTGTCTGCTGCTAGGGGTAGTAATGTTAAAGTTTCGTCACACATTTTGACCCTTAGCCTACAAGGTAAAGATGGAGATTTTCAGTAAGTTATTAGGCAATAACATTACTGGTGATGTCAAATTAATTGGTCATACACCTCGCAAAAAGAACACAATGAGTCACAATATTGTCACTCTTTTGGGGTTTGACATGGCAGATACTTTGAATATTATCTAACATCACTTTGTAGAATGGGTGCCAAAACTCTGTTAGCCAGGGGCCAGTTGCTGAAAGGCTATTAAATTTAATCAGATATTAGATGACGTCACATCATGTTGAAGGTCAATCTCTCATCCATTATTGGCGATTTAATCTGGTGTTAGTGCCTAATAGCCTTTCGGGCAACTGGGCCAAGATTAAATACAGGATTAACCCTTCAACATGGTCTAATAGAGAAGTAAAATTAACAGTACTTTGAGCAATAGGGGACCCTGTAGCGGCTCGAAAGACTATTAGCCAATAACACCAGACTATATTGCTTGTTGCTGGTTAGAGATAGGACTACAACATGGCGTGGCATCATCTAATAGTGGACTCTGTTAGGTAGACGAAGTTTCATCCTAAAGAAATGGAATTCACGTCCTAGTAAATAAATCACAAATAAGAAAACTACAAGGCTTGAGAGGGTCAATCTGCGTTGAATCCTCTTAACTCCAGGCATAATGATATTAGTATTTTCTGCTATTATTTTAATATCGCAAGGGAAGCGAGTTGATGATACTTTCTAGGTTGTGGTGGATTCCAAACTCAAGGAACATAATTTCAAGATTAGCCACAACCTAAAATCAAACAGTACCATCTGTGTTGAATTATAAATGGACTATCTGCCATCAATAATGTTCATAAAAACAAATAGACCAGATATTCTACATTTGTCATAAAAGGACAAAAGACATCAATTATGTGAAGTACAGCTTTTATTGTATTTGTATTAATGTGCAACAGACATTTAGAATGTTTTTTAAAAAGTATTTCTTTTTCATGATCATTACCTGAAAACCTTTTCTATTTAAATTAAATAATTTTGGTTTAAACGTTTTATAGATTTTGTTTCTTTTGTTGATATTATCCAACTCTTGTATAATAAAACAAATGTAGTTTGTTAAACAAGGTGCTCCTTAAATTTTTGTTTCATGCAGGAAATTTGTTAATATCAAGCGATATTTATAATATGACAGTATTTTGTAATAGAGGCTAATTTTTAGAGCCATAATTATTTTGAAATTATTACAGATGAAAAAAAGACACTGTTTTTTCTTCTTGGTATGCAGTATGGATACAGTTCTAACATGTTTTACTTAGGATACAGAGAGATTCTAATTTTCACTGTTTTCTGTGCACTAAAAATCTCAAATCTTCTGAAAGCTGATCTTCACTTAAAGGCTTTTGGTTCAAAGTGTTCCCATAGAATTCTGTCATTTAGCACCCTTGTATTCTGCGTTGTTTGGGTTGAGTTGGTTAGAATGGTTGTCGAGGTCAGCCTTGTCCCCTGTCCCTGTATATCCAGACTGGTAACCATCGTATTCTGGATTGTTAGGGTTACACTGATCTGCGTGATTATCTTGGCTGGCCTGGTCAGGGCAATTTCCTTCTGGTGAAGACATCTGTCAATTCATCAAATGCAAAATTATGTAATGAGATAAAGACGCATTGTTATAGTGCAGTTCGCAGTAGTCCTAACGACGGAGTCTCTAATTTGCTGCATTCTGATAAGTCGAGTTTTTAATGACTATCAAATCTCCTGAAGTTAATCATCTGAAGTTAAACGTGATCTAGAAAATGTTGGTATGGCTGACATATGGGATCTTCAACGGCCCGATAATATACCACTATATTTACGATTGTACAAACAAAGGGTAACTGATCAATATGTTCAAAATATCAGATGTCAGATGGAAAAAATGCCCATATGTTTGATTAATTATTATCTGGTGGATAGACATTGTTTGCAATTGTATCTTAGAAAACCATTGAAAGTTAAATACAAAAATATAACAGCCAAATATAGATTATCCAGCCACAACTTATGCATTCAAAATGGTAGATATCTCTGAATGTAGACTGGGAGGAAAGGTTTTGTAATGTGAGAATGTGAATTTCATTTTATATGAATCTGCCCAAATTACGTAGACTGGCGTAAAAAATTTATATCAAAGCCTACAATTGGAAAAAAACCATCTGTGTTTAAATTAGTCCAACTGCTGTCAACTGAATATGTGTTAAAGATCTAGTCTCCTCGGAAATTACCTCATTCAGGCTGATGCTAGATGTATTCAATGTATCAAGTATTAATATCCACTGTGTTGAATAATGCTCAGTATATACCTGTATACTTGTACTAAGAAAAGTTTACTCCCCATATTAATATTGTATTGCAATGTCATAAATATATGTCATTGTATATTCTGATGAGCTGTAGCTCAAAGAAATACAAACCCAATCAATCAATCAATCAAACTACAAATCAGACCACGAGAACGTGTCTTTACCATCAGTTTTAACAGAATGATTGACAAAAATATTTTTCTTCAGAATTAAATCTACATATAGGAACACCCCACCATTACCAAATGTATATCGTTTTAAATGTAGAAAGACAATTCTGCTTGCCCAAGCGTGAATCGAACTCCGATATAAAGCTAAAACCTCAAAGGGATGAGACATTTAATTATGCTTAAAACGAAAGATTGATCGAAGACTAAATGCTGATCAGATTTAAGACATATTTAAACATGTTGCTAGGCTGCCTATGTGCTTGGTATGTATACCAGAATGTAAATACCATTTAACTATACATTGGTGAAGGGAACTGAAGCCACATCTGCGTCTAATAAACTATATAATGAAAATAAATGTGAACTTGTCCTGGGGCCTTCAATATTTATTCATGGTCGCCTCACACATTTAAGCAACTGAAATGCAACGGGGCCCCACCCCCTTAAAAAAAATCCCTTTGTAAAAATGGTGGCCAAAACGTATTTTAGAAAAAGGCAAGCTATAGTAATCTGTTGACAAAAACACGCTAGAAAGGATAGATAAAGGTATGGAACTAAATATTGGCTATTTAGCTAGTCGACTGTATTTCTTTAACATCGCTACTGTAAAAAAAAAATGGCGGATAAAAATATCACAGAAAAACGATTCCGAGGTGCCATCTCCTAGTTTTATTGGAATTTCTGATCGGAATTGACACGTTTAAGTTATCTCCTTTTGCAAAAATAAAATTTGAAAATCGCCTAAAAAGAAATATTACAGGTTGGTAAAATACTAGTCATTGTGTTGAGTGTATTTTTTTTGTTGAGAGGCTGACGACAGCGGCGGATCGATTTCAATCCATAGACGTACTAAGTGGGAGGAATTATACGCATACATGTGCTATATAATTACGGTATACCTGGTTATAAACAATATCAAGTAAATAATGTACTCGTGCAGTACCACCCCCTCCCACCTTTTCAAGTCTCGCACACAAGGATTATTCTTTACTTGAAAGACTTGAAATAATAGAAAAGATTGTATTTAAAAAATCGTTTTGGGTGGAATATGGACTATAAGCACATTTTAACACATAATAACTCGTCTGGAGAATTTCTGTTATTTTTCTAGAACATATTGACGTTTATATACACCTTGCGCGTTCCAGATATCTTTCACAACAATAAATTCTCAACAAGCATACTCCAGTACAATCTTTTCGACTATAAAGTTCTGAAATGAAGCGCTTTTCGTGCGCCGTTTGTTACAGGACCTATATATTCAAAACGCTGCCAGGAGAAAATATCATAGTGGATTAGACTGGATTAGGATTCTGCGAATTCGAGTGCACAAAAAGTTATTCGGAAAGCACAGGATTTAGAGAAGTATCAATATTTTTTTAAAAAAGAAGGCAAGTTCTCCCGACAAGTTACTCGAATTTTCCTTCAATGAAAAGATAGGATGCGGCCATGGCCGTATACAGATCCAGGTATCGTCAACGCAGTCTTACATCTTTTTTCTAGCCGTATACGGCTAATGTGTCCCGAGCCTTATAAATAATACCTAGACATTTAGCATACAAATATAGGTCTTATCCATACGGCTATGGTATCCTTATAGTCACTTGATAATAGTTTTCAGTGACACTGGCATTATTTGTCTGCATTTCCCTAAAAATAATCTATAACATTTTCTAGATACCGCATAAGAGGATAAATATATGTTCTCACCGTTCTGAGTGGGCTCACGTTGAACTCCGCCGCTTTATCACAAGTAGAATAACATGATTTATCCCGACGCTTGTTTTTATACCTACACAGCTGCATCGATCAAAGCCACGCTTCCTTATTTGGAAAGACACAAAACGATCAACGCATATACCAACTAGTTGGTTGGTCGGACAGTAACAACGTTACGCCCAATCTAATAATACATGCATATAGGTCATTTCTCGGAAATACCAACGGAAAATCCCTTAATGAACTTTTACTTTCTTTTTCAGCTGAATCGTTTTATAATATTTATTATATGAATGAAAGACCCGAACATGTTAAATCACGTAGAGCTTTATACGAAATAGACTCGAAATAATTCGAAATAATTAAAGAACACCACAAAGCCATTCAAAATCTTACCAAATCCACTTAAACAGAACTTTCTTGATAAAAAGTTTCAATGGAAACAAATTACATTTCACAGGAAACGAAAAATTCAAAGAGTATTTTCACATAAGTTAGTTTGAACCGATCATTAATAGAGACCGGGGTATTCATACAAAGTATGGGTGGAATTTATCTCGATATCTGTAAAATGGTGATAGCGGTTGAGTTGATATCTTAACTAACCATGGTTATTTTACAAGTAGTCATAATGAATATGCTCCCTTAATTTGGCAGTCGCATATCTAGAGGGGATTTGACTTAACAACAGGAACTCGCAATCAATCATATAGTACTTCGGGTTTCTAGGAACACTGATCACAGACTACAGACATAGAAAACACATATACTTAGTTTTAACGGGTTTTCAAACCAGTAGTGGTTACTTTAGGTCTTGCTGGACCCCTTGGTCGATGTTGTATTTAGTCTCTTGTGCAGAAAAGTATAAATATGTGCCATATATATGTATATATTTTTGAAATCTCAGGATTACATAATGTGAATGAGGTGAAAATCAAATTATTACTTCTAACAATATTGCAAAATGAGTAAATGTGAACAGAAAAACATAGTCTGCATTTTTCATGGTTTATTTCTCGAAATGCAATTAAGATAAGACTCAGTAAATTAGTTGACCGAGTTGAATAGTCCTTGAATTAGAAAACAATGCTTAAAACAATGCTTCAGGTTTTTTTAAAATTTTGAATAGAACGAAATCAGTGGGGTTGTTTTTGTCTATCCCACCTTGTAAAGTCTTAGAAAAATTTAAAAAAAGAACTTTCAGAAAACAATTTCAAAAATCAAGTACGAAATTCTAAAAAATGGAGGCAACGTTTAATAGATCGCATTGTGCTCTTCACAATGGTACAAAGTTTCTAACATGAACAGTTTTGTTGAAATAGGCCTTGGAAATGGTACGTCTGCTTAAAACTGAAGGGGAAGAAATAGGCAGTTAAAGTTTTGTGACTTGAATATATGGTCAGGGAAAAAATTCATTTTAGGCTCCAATTTACCTGTTTGTAATTAGAATTTAGAACAATTTTTTTCACCAACATATAGTTTGTATACCTAACTGTAAATCCAAGCGATAATAAAATTGATTTTGAGACTAGGGGTCCAGCAACACCTTCACAAGATAAATCAGGAAATTGTCCAATATTACCAACAAACAAAGGCTTTGGTGAGGGTCAGTGTTTTTATATCTAGAAAACACGGACCACTGTTTTCCTGGTATTAAAATTTGATACAGAACATCTGAAACACCCAGTAAGTATGTAACACAGAGGTAATAATCAGTATTAGGAATATATTTGCCTTTCTAAACGGGCTATATCCTAAAGGGGGGAGGGGTTCTTATCCGCAATGTTAAGAGATAAGCATTTGCTATATTGTCTACAAGCATTGCTTCAGATATACTAAGATTGTCAATATGCTCATAAAACAATGTATTTATGTCTACTTAACATTTCGATTCAAGAAATTTTCCAGTATTACAAAGTTTTTTTGATAAAATTTTCTAGATCTAGAAACCACAGACACTATCTCCAAACATGGATCTGTATTTTCAAGTTCTAGCAAACGTAGAACAATATTTTACTGGTAGTAAAGGCATGACAGAGGTAAACCATCGGTACAAAGATAAAGCAATATTACCCTTTCTTGCATCCCGACTACATATGTGGCCAAGTATGAAATGGTGTAACATTACAGGTTGAAAAATTATTGGTTTTTATGCAAGAAAGGGTTAAGTGAATCAGTCTATATTGGACAATTTACGGAGTCATAATGTTAAATAAACACTACTAGTTTGAAACCTCTGAAAATATGCTTAACAACAGCTGGGAACATGGTCAACATTACGATGTATAAAAGTTACCCTCGAAAATTGATTAGTCATCTTGATGTAAAAAAATGTCTCAGTCTGACTGAGGGAATGAATCAAACCTTTAAAGGGCAAATTGATCAGTCTGAAGTGGAATTAATAATCATTATTATAATTATGCTAGGAAACATGACCAGGCTGAGATAGTGTTACCCTATCGGATGGAAAAACTATCACCCTGATGTTGAAGAAAGTTATTACACTGGTGGTGAAAATGTGCTGGAAAAAATAATAACAGAAAGGTTGGGTATACCTGAATGTCGTAGTGAAAATGGTCACCTCTTGGTACAAAACATTGATCACTTTGAATTGGTGAAACTTATAACTGCGGAAAGAGTGGTTAACGAGGATTTAACATCGCGAGTTAGAAAATAACTGATATTTGTCCATGTCGTGATGCTCTAATATAAACTCTGGGTTTAATTAACCGAGCTTTGTAGAATTTGAACGAAGTAGTCCTCCACGAAAAGAGAATACAAACTGGTGTATTTGAAAGAAAGAATGATCTCTTTTGACGGATTTCTGCTGTTTTTTAGTTTACGTGTTAACTAATGATGTATATAGCGGAGTTGTATTGTTTTGGTCAACCTTGATCTGATGAAACAGTGATTAAAAGTCTGTGTATTGCTATCTGTCTATATTTCAGCTGAATACATAGCGGTCATCCATATATTTGGTTAACCAAGTTATCTTTAACAGTAAAACAAATATATGTGGAAGGTGTACTAGTTTGTTTCTTTGTTTGACTTGGGTCGTTCTTGAGGTAACGAAATGACATATATACAGTATAACGATGCTACGTGACATATACCATGGTCATAATAGGAAATAGGACAAAACGTAATCGATCTTGGATCCATTGTGTACGCATATATTTAGACAGCGTATATAGGTCATTGAATTAAAACTTGGAAGTTCCAGTGGAGAGTCCCCTTCGCTTATATCTTTTACTTTCATTTTGGGGGAAAATTAAGAAATAATAATTTACACACTCCCCAAAATGTCGCAATGTCGCTGGATCGCTAATATGTCGATTATGTTTTGTTTGTTTTTTGCCGGTTTGGGTGCATTTTGTAACCATCAAGTACTAACTAGCTTTTTAAACGTGTGTGAAGTTGCACCGCAGTTCACAGTCCGCTATTCAAAGGAGACCAGTCATTATTTGTATATACACAATATATAGGGTATAAGAAAAAGACAGTATTTTCGTTATTTTGGAATAACATAATAAGAAAAAGACGTCTAGTAAACTTATTTTAAACTGTACATTTACACATTTGGCCGTAGACGACACGGTGCATCCTATGACGCCATAATATACAATAATTATTCCCGGGAGGGGAATTATTAGTGGCAACTGCGCAACGAACTGCGACTGGACCGAAGTTCTTTATTCAAAGTGGAGGGGGATTATTAACGCCAATGGTGAACTGCGGTCCAATGTCACGTGCTTTTTAACGCAGACTGGGCCGGGATAAAGCCGCACCAGTAAGCGACAAAGGTGCCCTCACTTTACAACAAGCCAAAGGTGCATACACATTTGGAAATGGGTCATGTAGGTCAACATACAATTTAATAAATTTATTCATTTGAAAATTATTAAACTTGTTATCACCTTTAGAATTTGTTTGTTTGTTTGATACCGGTGACTGATATCTTTAAAAAGCCAAACGGATTGATTTACAACCGAATGACATCAAAGCATAGTCCCGGTGTATTTATACAGCTGTAATTTGTCTTGTTACGACCGCACAATTTACGCTGTTTTAGCGGATACAACTACTTTTAAACATTCGAAAAGGCGCTAGGTTTATGACAAAGCTGGCTATACGTAAGGCATGTAGGTAAGCCCGCTTCCGATTTAAATCAAATGGAATGGGTGTTAACGCCGTACTTGCGATTATTTCACTCATATAACGGCGTGTCAGCCCAATGGACCTCGACAACACTGGTAACAAACAGACAAGGCCTTGGATGTAATACAAATACCTAACAAACCGATCACATGGCCTCTTAGCTCTGAGAGCACCAGGGTCAGAAAGCTCCCTCCAACCACCATCCACATGTCGATTAGGCTATATATAGTCAACTGAATTAAATTTATGGACTTGAGGGATCAATTAAGAAGAAAAAAATAATGGCAAATCGACTGTAGTATTAAATACACCTCAAGTCGTCGACGGGAAAGTATATTGTAATAATTATATATATATTTTTACACTTTCAAGAGTTATATCATATACTCTTGTCATGACAAACTTTACCTTTCAAAAGTGTTATATTATAATTAATACATAAGCGCAGTCTTTTGCTGTACAAAGTTCACTGTGGTAGTTATCTTATTATATTTTCCACAATCGTCTAGTTTCTGTCTGAAAGGCATGTGGTGGTGATGAAGTTATGAAACTAGATAAAGATAATAAGGGTTATAAAGGTGATGTTATGAACTCAGATTAGATTAGGGTTTATGGGGGTGGTTAGGAATGGATTTAGTTGTGACACATAAAGCGACGCTATGTTCTGAACAAAATGCATATAGGTTAAACGGACACCGTTTCTTGTGACCAAAAATGCTCTCTAATTTTCTAATCGAGCTATATCCATTTTATAATCGGATCTCAAACATTGGTATACTTAAACTACAGTCAAATTCAAGCACGCGGCCATGT
Organism: Mopalia muscosa; assembly: GCA_031763545.1. Taxonomy (NCBI): domain Eukaryota; kingdom Metazoa; phylum Mollusca; class Polyplacophora; order Chitonida; family Mopaliidae; genus Mopalia; species Mopalia muscosa. Next base: position 1,485 of record JARFOD010004491.1, on the reverse strand, counting down.
TTAGGTACTTTCATTACTAAATAGAAGAGCTCCAGAAATATTGACCAATGAAATATTTTATTTTCAAATTAGGTACCTACGTCACGAGACGTATAGAGTCGACCTTTAACAGTCCACACATGAAATTACTCGTAACACACAAGAGTGTTAGTCGCGTGATATCATGGACAGGGTTGGCCATTTCCAAAATGTTAGCTGCCAGTGGTTGTAGGAAGGTATATATCTGTAACCCTAAGTTTATTTTATAAATGAAGAAACGATAAGTGGATGCAATATTTAACAATAACTAATGGCAAACCTTCGGGGGATATAGGGTTTACTGCAGCCGGGAGTATCGCTTTAAACGGTTTAAGCTAACTACAAATGACTAACGAAATTCAATTGAATTGCCAAATATAGCCAAGATTGACTCCTTGATCTTTCTCGTGTTGAATGCTTCCATCGACAAGGATTGGAAGTCCAACTCAACATTGTGACATGCGATGCGGGGATCGTTTGTGTTTGCAACACAAATGGTCTTGTCACTAAGATGGCGATTACACCGAGTTAGCATCGCACATGGTCTTGTGACTAAAACAGGGTTTTGACTGTCTTTGCATCGCACATGTTCCTGTGGCTCATACGGGGGATTTCACTGTGTTCGCATCGCACATGATCCTGTGGCTAATACGGGGATTTCACTGTGTTTGCGTCGCACATGGTCCTGTGGCTAATACCGGGGATTTCACTGTGTTTGCATCGCACATGATCCTGTGGCTAACACGGGGATTTCACTGTGTTTGTATCGCAAATGGTCCTCTGGCTAACACAGGTATTTCACGGTGTTTGTATCGCAAATGGTCCTCTGGTTAACACGAGGATTTCACTGTGTTTGTATTGCACTTGGTCCTGTGGCTAACACGAGGATTTCACTGTGTTTGTATCGCACTTGGTCCTCTGGCTAACACGAGGATTTCACTGTGTTTGTATCGCAAATGGTCCTGTGGCTAACACGAAGATTTCACCGTGTTTGTATCGCAAATGGTCCTCTCGCTTACACGGGGATTTCACTGTGTTTGTATCGCAAATGGTCCTCTGGCTAACACGAGGATTTCACCGTGTTTGTATCGCAAATGGTCCTCTGGCTAACACGAGGATTTCACTGTGTTTGTATCGCACATGGTCCTGTGGTTAATATGGGGATTTCACTCTGTTTGCTTCGCACATAATCCCGTGGCTAAGACAAGGATTTCACTGTGTGCATCGCACATGGTCCTGTGGCTAATAGGGGGATTTCACTCTGTTTGCGTCGCACATGATCCGGGGCTGAGACAAGGATTTCCCTGGGTTTGCATCGCACATGGTCCTCTGGCTAACACGAGGATTTCACTGTCTTTGTATCGCAAATGGTCCTCTGGTTAACACGATAATTTCACTGTGTTTGTATTGCACTTGGTCCTGTGGCTAACACGAGGATTTCACTGTGTTTGTATCGCACTTGGTCCT
>JARFOD010004480.1:0-11687 GCA_031763545.1 Mopalia muscosa | reverse complement strand
CTATCCACTCCCTCCCTCCACAACCCCGATAAATACACCTGTTAAGTACACAACATCGAGGCACGTAGAAATTACATGGACAATTGGGAGCTGTTTGAAAACTGTAATAGTTTAATACTGTGTCAACGAGCTGGTCGAGCCCGCGGTAAAGGTATCAAAGTCGTAAAGGGGCATTAAGACAACGGCAAGCTCGCCTTAGAGAACTCCAGTTTGTCAGCCCTCAACATAGAGGTAAGCAAAACACACGTACTGTTGTCAAACTGTTTGGCTAGCACGTAACACCGAGAGAAGCCGGTAGTTAAACACGGTAAATCTCACAACGAAATCACAGATACAGGGAAGAAAACGTGGAAGCGGTACGCCTTGCAGTCGGCTAAATATTTCTCGGCTTGAGAGTCAAGGGCATAGAGAACTGGAGCAGTGATTCTCATGCAGGGAAGGTCCTATACTCACGCTGGACCAAACATGTCCAGTGAAACAGACACAAACAACCTATAACATATCTATTGGCCTACACTTCTCTCAAACTAAAACTTTATCAATAACTTTACGAAAGTTGTAATAAAACATTTTGTATGCGAACAACCTTTGTAATATGGGTTTATCCAGTACCATATAGTTAATTTTGATTTAAAATTTAACTATTAACCAACTTATAAAAGCTTAAATCATTTATTTTAACTGTTACATCTCGCATTTCGTTAATGCAATGATAGCATCTCTGGTATAGCAAGCATACAAAAATAATGTAGGCCTATTTTAGGAAAGTAGAATTATAATGTAAACATAAAGACAAAAAGCCTTAATTTGAAATCGAAACTAATGCAAAAGATAGTTCATTTATATGCATTGAACATATTGTATTAAAGTAAGAGGAATTGAGAAATTTACCGACCAGACAGGCCGTGGTGCCATCTCATCCACAGTCAACTGAACCATTATCGATGTGCACTGGTCGACCAAGAACAAGATGGTACCATTGGTTGCGTCCCTTTGTTCGGCTTCCAGGTGTGTTTGGAACCATGGGTGAGTTTGTTTGTGTGGTATAATTTGGTATAATTTAAAAGGTATAATTTGGGCTTTATACTGTACTTAAGGTGACTTCCCTGATACGAAGGCGTGCAAGCCCAAAGTATGGACGAAAACAACATCGACATCGCTGATAAAACAGGAGAGTCACTGGGGGCAATGCAAGTAATCCACTCGACTTCTTGCTTCCCCCTTAGCTCTATACTTTAGTAATTCGCGTATAATTGTAAGGCTTTTTGATGTGATGTGACTGCATGTGATACCTTATTTCGTCATAAGATGAGAAGCGTTTGTTTATAGGAGGGTTGGATATGTTTTTGTCAAATAACAAGGAATCTCGAGCAGTCGACGACGACAACTCGCTGGCCGCGATGAGCTTCCAAGATTAATCCAAGATACTTTTTGTTCAAAAGCTTATTAGATCAGTGCATATGTATCTCACCAAAATGTGTAAGAATGACCCGTAAGTACCTGTACTGATTGTCCTTACGAGATTAAGTCTGTAATCAAACTTCAAAAGCTCAGTTTTACACGCCAAGCTATAATAGTACTTTGTGTATTGAAACAACTTTATCAATCAGTAAAACTCTGTTTAGTTAAAATATTTAACATCCCATTAACTAAAATTAGCTGATCAAATGAAAGTTTTGTGGGTACAACATTTTGAGTGTGTTTCGGTGTTATTCGGCTGATTTGAGGCCTAACGCGGTTGTTTCACTTTCGGCAAAAAATGAATACAAGACAGAACCAAGACGTGACAACCACAGAACGCAATAAAATGACATTACACACAGATAAGCTATATGTTGCCCTTTTGCTTCGAGAGCACCAGCCAACGGCAACACGAAGCTCCATGTGCTTATCTGTATTGAGCTTTTTTTTTTTTACCAAAATAACAATGTGTATTCTGACAAACAATTATACATGGCAGCAATCAATCAATCAATTTGTTGGACAGTCCCAATGGGCATAAGCTAGGCGAAGGTTAGTTTATTAATTTACCTAATTAGCTTTTTAAACACGCTTACATGTAAATATAGATTTCAGGTGTCTTATGTATTTTATACACTGATGCAATCCCTGGGTCTATACGTGAACTGAATCTGAGCATAAACTAATCCCTACACTCGTGAGTGGATCGCTGTTGAGGATCAATCGATTTCTGGGAACGAATGTGGACCAAACGTCAACATTGTCCGTTCGCAGAGTCTGTTTGGACCAAACTCTATTGCAAGAACCAATCACTGGGCCCGTCTGTAGGCAAAATATAAAGTAAATGCACTCTGTGGGACAATTGTGGTTTAAAAGCTTTACTTAACCAATTATGATCAATTATTGCTTGTTTGATTGGGGCTAAATGTCGTCCTCAAGGCTATTTCACTTATTTGACGACGGATTGTCCATTTCATATATTACGGTGCACTACTGGCTGTATTTTCATTTATTCTGGGCAAAACATCACCTGACGTTAAAGATAACAGGTTGACTGACTGCCTGCATATGACAAGTAATGCGAGAAAGTATGAGAAAAGCCAATCGTGCACCTAACTCATTTCATAGTGTTCCTAGCCTAAGTACTGTGGAAAGCTTACAGGAAGTCTCGTAAATAAACCACCCCTCCGATTACCGGAGCCATAGTAATACCTGATTGTCGACAGACTCGAATCCGTGAGTAGTGCATGGCAAAAGCATCTGTAGCCCGACACGTTAACCACGCCCATGAGCCTTATAAGCAATTTAGATCTTTCGTGTTGAATATTTCTTCATATAACTTTCAACTTCAATGGTAAGCTGGTTGTTTACGAGCTACCTCTGGAGTGAGATTAAAGAGCTGTGTTAGAAGCGTTGTTGACACACGTCCATACTCAAATAGCTAGGTCCTATCACTGTCATTCTGGTTAATGATTTTATAGACGCCATAGATGTTTATATGTCATTAGTGAAATAACCTGAAGTACTTTGTTAAACTCCATTAACGTAAACAGACAAGCCTAAACAGACCAAGATTTAGATGGTAATGTTTCTGTGGACAGGCGGACACAACCGTCCAGCCTATTTTCTTACACTGTAGAATTTGTAGCCGGTATGCTTCCTGGTTTGGCTCCGGGCGCATTTCGACAGCGATTCGGTCTACATGATTAAAGTCTGCATGCGTTAGACATGACGAGAGTATGGGACTAGATCGGTGATACTTAAGCATTCTATTCAAACAAATAGGATTCAATTATGCAGATATTTTGGACTTGAATTGCGGAAAGAATATCTCATGTGGACAGTGTAACGGGTCGGCACGATCAGTCGACATCTTATCTCTCATCTTATACCAAGGTCAAACCAAAGAGAAACGACCAGAAAAACAGGCTGGTCTGCCTGAATGACCAGGTTGTATTATATAATCAAGCGAATGTTCAATGTTTGTCACTCGTGCTAACAGTGTGAGAGCTCATGTTTAGTTGTATATACAGGACACTAAGAAAGAGGCTATGCGAATCCTAAATAAACAAGCTCCCTGGACAACATAACCCCTCGAATTTCACATCTTAAAAGACTTGACCGCCTCGAAATAATGCCTGATATTTCAGACCAAGGTTGGGCGATAGATTTTTGGAATTCTACATTTCGTACATCCTATTTTGTTAACTTAGTTTAATTTTTTTTCAAGAGCATTTGAGAAGGACTTTCGCCGGTGCGAAGGGTGTTTCACATTACATATGGGAGTGTATTTCACTGGTACATTTCATGAACATTGATTCCCCGATTGGGTAAAACGGACTTTAAACGCCCTTAGGGACTTTACAGCACGATATGCTCACCAGCAGAAAAACGTGAATTCATTTCCCTTCTAGTGCTAGTTTGTCTGAAGCAATCTGTCCATTCTGAAATGTTGAAGACATCACTTTCAATCTGACAATAAAGCTGCTATCAAATAGCAACGATCTGAGTGTAGCCGTTCACTTATATCAAATATGATATACCAAAACTTGCTAATAAATGCTTTGACAAATATACGCAAAGTATATTTCTGAATAATTCCAGCATTTACAGTACAGTTGAAATACCGACAACATTTCACCCGGCCACGCTATGTCAGTTATAATTCGTGCTTTCCACGAATTCTTTATAATTTGCACGCACAAGTTTTAGACTTTGTACGTTCCGAATAGTGTACGTTTACTTCATTCGAGTGGAAAGGTGGGTGAAATGGCGGGAAATAACACTGAGTGGGCGTGTCGTATATTAATTATTCCGCCCAATATGGCCTTGATCGACATGTAATTTATACACATTAAATTGTGCTGACATGTGGTAATTGAGGCACTGCTTTCACACGCGAAATACTGTAGAAACCCGTTTTCAATGAATACAATTAACGTTCTAATCTTCAAGAAATATTGACTGGTCACTAAATGGCTTTTAAACTTTCGCTCACCCTAGAGATATATAAACCAGGGCGATACAACAATAACCCAGCCAGTCAATAGAGACTCATTTCCCGGGTCTTTTGAAATCGCAAAGTGTTGTTAAATGTCGATAGTACCAAGTCTATATGGCCCACATAATTACACCAACACATAATCCCACGATAAAGCCCCAAATAATTCATTGAATCGCCATAACCGACTATTTATTCTGCTCCTAACACTAAATTACTCATTCGAACTGCACCTTTTAAAATTAAACTAGTTTTGAACAACACCCACGTAGTGATTAGAGAGAATTAGTAGGAATCTCGTGTCAATTTTAGTATACGGGAGACCCAGTTTGTCAGTTTTTGGCGGCATTCGCGCTTCCGTCTGACCTATATACTATTTTAGACTTTGTCCAAATTAACCTAGTATATACACACAGCCATGAGACTAGCTCACGGTAGATGTAGACTTTATAGATAGGATAGCCGTGTTCAAGAAAATGGAAAAAGACCCGAATAGTAGCGTCGAGTGCACTAGGTACGTCTACAGTGTACGGACTGCCGGCTTCATGACTGTGTGTATAAGGGGACAGCACTTCGATAAGATTTTCATACTAAACTCGGTATATACGGATACTGACTGACAGACCGAGGTGTAGAGCCCAATGCATTAGACTGGCCTAACACATGTAAACATTAACTACAAACCATATCACTGCGTTCAAACAGTTACACTGCATAAAGCTATTTAAAGCGTAATTATAAAGATGAAAAGACAAAACTGTAAAATAAGTGGGCATAACAAGTTAACAACACATGAAGAGAAAATTCTTGTGAAATGTAGTCTATATTTTATGTACGATTCAACGAGATGTACATCTCAATATACAAGAACGTCAACGGCCTTCAGTGCCAAAAATAGAGTACGTCTTTTACGATTCAGGTCTTGTTTACAAAGAGACCATATACCAATGTATAAAACTATTCGGGGAGTTTGTTGGTACTTTTATCCACAAATAAATACTATACTCCCCAATACAAAAATCATGATCTAAATGTAAGCATATTGAAAATTGTTAGTTATAGTACAAGGCGGTCTATTCCAAAAATTTTGTACAAAAAATATCCAAAAAATGATATAAAAAGTTAACTTTGAAGAAACGGTATATATCAACACTTTTACACGTAAAATGCACTAGTTATAATGCGTCTCTGAAAATTTGAGAGAAAACGTCATAAAAATACAATTTGCACATCTTGTTCGTCAGTATATACGAGAATCACTGTATAGCGTTGGCTGATTTGTATCCCTGAAAACCCGTCCAGTGTTCACAGCTACAGGCTATAGGGCACAGTTGATAATGTTTGGTCCTTGAGGTGAACGAAAGGAAGTACACACAGCGTTCGCTGGATAAACCAACACAACCTCGCTTCAAATGTACATAGGCACATTGGCGATAAAGTTACCCACTCCCTTCCTGGCTAATTCTGGAGAGAGTAGCAGGGACCTGCCGGGGCTGCGACGGTCAGCTCGTGAAAGCTTCGGGAGACGGGGGCTCGTACAAAAATATAAGGCATACGGAGATAGAGCCAATTGCACATTCCTCCTATGCATAGACTTTTTTCATAGTATTGTCAATATAATAATATATAGATTATTTCTTGTGATCACAAAGTAGAATGTCAATATCGGAATTCCGACATAAATATCCACAACATGTAGGATTTGTGTAGGTATATATATATATATTTCTATATACATAAGTATATGTAACAAGTCACTGGTCCGCTTAGAACGAGTAATAGTTAAAGATATGTACAGGTCCTTACTTATATGCACTGATAATGTTTGTTTATTTACACGTAAATAACGGAAGTCACTGCGTTGAGATTAAACACCCTAGTCCTGAATCTAACCAGTCGCTTTCGATCATCTCAGTAACTTCGGGTGTCGAATAGTCCGGAAATTCAAAATGTGAATTGGCACTCATATTGTTCTGGAGATCGAAATTAAAATCCGTTTCTGTGATTTTACTCAAGTCTAAATTGCCCAACTCTAACTGCCATGTGCTGGGCATAAATTGTAGCACATCGGCCAGATTGTCTAGGTCGGCCAGCGTTGATGGTGTGTCAACCTGCATGCCGTGTTCTCCCCTGGTAGACGGGTGAATTATCTGAGGTTTGATGTCTTCCTGTGGGGAGGCCACGGGGGTATCGGGGTAGAAACTCGTCGACTCCGGGGTGGGTGGACTGTACACGGTGGGACTGGAAGGTACTTTGGCTGGTGGGGTGAGCTGGCTTGCTGACATAGGCACGTGTTTGCTAGCTTTTATGCTATCCTTGAATTTCTTGTCGATTGTTAGCCGCAATTTGAGCCTATTGGCCGCGGTTTGAGAACTAGGGAACTCGGCACTATTGGATTGCAGAGATAGAGCACTTTTCACAGTTTTTGAGGGTCTATGTCTTTCAGCTTTGAGACTTTTCACAGAATGCTTTGAAGGCTTACCGTTTTCATTTTTGGTTGCTGGTTTGGCCTTCTTCCTTGGTCTGTATTTGTAGTCGGGGTATTCTTGCATGTGAAGTAACCTCAGTCGCTCAGCCTCCTCAACGAACGGTTGTCGTTCTTCCTCTCCTAACATCTTCCACCGTCTCCCCAGACGTTTACTGATTTCAGCGTTATGCATATCAGGCTGGATTTCGGAGATCTTTCGCCTCTCAATTTGAGACCACACCATGAAAGCATTCATCGGTCGCTTAATGTGGTTCGTCTGCTTCTTACAATTCGTGGCATCGGTGTACGGCGTAACGGAGGACGGGTCAATTTGCTTGGAGCCAAAGTCACTGTCGGAGGGGGACGGTGAACGGGCGCCGTTCAAGGTATTCTGCGGTACCATCCTGGCATCTATCTACACACAGTAATACGAAGCAGTCCAATTTTATCTCTGTCACAAACTGAATAACTTTGCCCTGTAGTAATAAGGCCTTCAAGTTATCTTAGATTATTAGGTTCATTCAATGAAATTCAGCTCAGTACTGACTCATACAGCTGACCCTCTCTGCTTATACCACAGCTGATAGAGTCACGTGAACGACTTCGGGGACCCAATTAAACGATAAGCCACGCCTCTCCAAGCGTTCATTGGGCAACAGCCCAGTAGGCGTTCCTAACGCCAGCAAAACATGACCTAGAACCAAATTAGCTCAGCCGCGTGTTAGCTTATATACATACACTGGAAATAGATAAAAACAAAAGGAGAAAAACGTCAGACACACATAAGCTGTTAACGCCTGGGATAATTACGGATTAATAACGCCCTGTGCTGCCATAGAAAAATATCAAACAAAAAAAGCCAATGGAACTAATCGAACTTAAGTTCAACATAGCTTGTGAAATTAGTGAATGCTTTGAACTACACTAATTGTACTGAATGACGTTTTGTTTTTATCTGTCAGAAAGATTGACCAGCCCACTGATTTACTATGCTGACATATAAATGGAAAAGATTGTGTATTTTTAGGTACCTTATTACCGAAGATACAACAGGGCGAAATTCGTTAATAAAATAGACTAGTGTGCGTTGAAATACGCTGATCAGTATGTTACTGTGTGCGTGTGTATATATATGGGTAACTGCGTCGATACTAAATCAAATACAAATGCTTTACAAACACGGTTAAATTTAAATAAATCAATACATTTAGTTTGTAACATGTTTTAGTTGAGAATCTTTGGACAGACGTACATAACCATATTAACCGATTTTCCCGAGCGTCATCAAATGCACCAATTACCACTTCCTTGGTGTGGATTAAATTAAACAAAGTAATTAAAAACATTGCAACAAATTGGCAATGTTTTTCTTTTGCATACGAACATTATGTAAGTAAATATATACTCAGTATGTCCCGTACTATTCGTATTTGGTGTTAATTTGTCGATAAAAGGTTGCTTGTTAAGTGTCTCTGCCTTTACCTCGATGACAATCCATGGTCGTTCTGCCATAAGCCTATATACGTAGCTAAGATCGCTGGCCCTGCTGCCCAGATACACGGGTTTCAATCAGGGTGGAGGCAATTAAAATTGTCTTTCACTGTTTAATTATATCTATATTCATAATTTGTAAATGCAAAACTGCAACATCAAAACATTTGAATACACACAGACATTCCCGTGGATTTTGTCATAAATTATTGTTGGCACACGACAGTCCTGTTTGTTTTTCAAGGACTCGCTTCTTTATTGCAGCAGGCACGTGAGGTTGGTATGATTGACATTTCAAATTCTGCCCCGGGAGTGGTGCGATGCTGACGAGGGGATGTCGCCTAGCCCGGCCCTTCTTTACCCCGGGCCTTCGCATTCATGACGCCTATTGGCTGTCTCTTCCAGGCAAGTGTGCGACCTTTTCAAATGTACGCTTTCTCTGACATTTAATATGTTTAACAGGGAGACGTTTGGCGTGCTGAAAAAAACAGTATATCGATCGATACTGAGTTGCTGATGACAATCTTCCAAACACAGAGGGCGCTGTTCACTAATGCTCTATAATTAGTTAACTGAAAAGCAACCCTGAACAGCATCTAGCCGCGTCACCTATAAGCGGAAAATTCTGAGCGAGTATAGCGAGGGCACAAAAACACGTCAGTCCACAAAACTATAGCGATAGTGAACACACAAACGTTCTGAAACGCTGAAAGCACACTTCTACAACTCAAAGCACAAAAGTGTGTTAAAACATAGTTGTATCATAACTAAAATTGAATGCCAAGGCACAGAAGGTCAGATAGAGATATATGTATAATGACAATCTCAGCTTTCATTCACTAAATAATAACTCGAAAACTGGGGTATACCCCAATTTCGAGTTATTATCCAACCATCATGGTGAGGTATTAAGTTAAATAAAGTTGATACTCTTCGTGATATTCATAGTACATTCAACTTGTTTTGCAGGCATCCAAAAGTTAAGATGCGAAAATGAAGGCCTATCTCGTTAAATTGTATATAGGCTATACATTCAACATATTTTAAAAGTTTAGACGTTAACATATCAAATACCTTCTGGAATACAACTTCTTCTTAATTGTGGTACAGCAAATGCTAAGTGTTTTAATATAATTTAATAAATAGAAACGTTAAACTTATTAAGTAAAGAAGAAATTGTATTCCAGAAAGACCTTATATATATATATATATATGACATAGTAGGCCTACTTGTGCTATCACATAAACAAGGGGAGAGCACTGTGTTGTTTTTAGTAAACCAACTGTCACCAAAACCGTAAGCCAAGTTACTATATGGTGAACGCGAGCGTAAATGACTTTATAAATTCGACTGAAATCGCGGCTTTATATAGAAGCGAATTCTGACCGTAAATAATATTTGATGGAGGTACAGCTTCATACAGTATTATGTGACAAATGTGTTTATTTATACAGTCGTATAGAAATGTGTGACCATTAACGACACCTAGTTTATTGTACCGTACGTAATCCATATAATGACAATTTTAATAAGCGCGATTAAACCATTTATGTGACACCGAATGTTTAAGAGACACGTTTACTTTTTCGATTATTGCAAGTATCTATCATTGATGTGATAGGGTTTAGTCGTTAACGTGTTAAGAAGTGTCACCAGCGGATTAGAACCTTTCACCCGGATTAGGGGTTAACAGTTTGAGGCAATGTTTCCTGCCATTGAAACCAAACTGTGAAAGTGAGTGCGAAATTGACACATGTTGGTTTAACAGTTTTTTAAATCATAACTGGTATAGAAACCTCTTGATTTCCTGGCGTATCTTAGTCCGGCAGCGTTAACTATCATTAGTAGCGCTTAATTTTTTTGTTGATATCTCACATTTATACGTGTGGCAATTTCACAACGTGTCTCATGCACTATATGTGTCAACATACACACGCCCGTGTAGATTGAATCCTGCAATATGCGTTGAGTTATTTGTAAACTTATAAAACTTCAACACAATGTGAACACACACAATTATTTGACAGTGTACATCCTTTACGCATTCTCCATTTTCAGCATTATTGTTTATGTTCGTTTATATGTATAGTGATGTTATTGGTTCGGAAGTTATTTTGCAGTGTGTTTTGCAAGACAACTTTATACTATAAAGCGATGATCGATTTCAGGTGAATTTTTTACGTCCATTGATATGATAGTCAATGTAACATCTTTAAAAGGCCAGGCTGCTGAGTGTTGAAGGAGGCCGGCAGTTATTGACGGTAATTCGGTGCCTAACTCGTCGGTTGAGGGTTCGATTCTCGGGCGGGTTTCAACCTACACATAAACTAAGGAAGTGTATTCCCAAAATAAAGAAAATGCAATTTTGTTATTTAATATTCAATAAGCCGAAAGAACGCAAAAACAAAAAGCAAAAAAAAAAATAAATAAATAAATAAATAACGATATAAATGATCACACTATATAGGATAGCGTCGATGTTGCTTATAATTTATTTTGACGTAAAAATTGTAAGTTGACTTATTCTAGTCTATTTTCGGTTAACTGTCGTATATTTTCATCCTTTGCTTGAGTGTTGAAAACTAAAACGAAAACAAGTTTGCTTCAAATAACACGCAGAATAGTGTATTATATGAAAATCACTCTGCGTAGGATACGTATTGAGTATATGCAAACTAAAGTTAGGAATAACTTACAAAGTTGTATTTTGGAGAGAATAAAATATATTCAGGAATTTTCTATAGGCCGTTATTTAACAGTGCGCATACTTAGGATATGCCCGAGGGTTTTCGCCACCTTCGATGTGTACTGAACGTGTACCCGTGGAGAGCCCCGGGGGAAGATCCCCTTACTGCCTACTGGGGATGGAAGGCTTGATGGGTGATCAGACAGGGGTAGGGGCACGGTGCAGTGAACCCTTGATTACATTCGTCCAACGGTTTGCTGTTCTAATGACATCATTAAATAGATTTGTCAACATTTCGCCTCCCTGGTGCCTATATAACCAATCAAATCGCACAGAGATATCCTCAGTACAGACACCTTAACGGCCCGGTCAGATCTGTAAAGTGTATAATAGCGGGGTGTCGCACCGTTTAACGTAATGCTAAACCGTACATATGTGTGAAATAATCACAGGTCAACCTGTCCGACGATTTGATTACATTGTCTGTGTAAGAATATTGATTGTGTGTTTGTTTGATTGGTGTTTAACGTCGTACTCAAGGGTATTTCACTTATATGACGACGGACAAAAATACAGAACA
>JARFOD010004469.1:0-11687 GCA_031763545.1 Mopalia muscosa | reverse complement strand
GACTGACTGACTGACTGACTGACTGACTGACTGACTGACTGACTGACTGACTGACTGACTGACTGACTGGCTGGCTGACTGACTGACTGACTGATCGCCAAATCCATCGGTCGGTCTATTGATCGACTATTTGATTTATTCGCTCTTTGATTATTTGATTGGTGCATTTATTGATTAAATGATTAGACAGGCTTGTTGATGATTGTTTGATTGATTGATTTATAGATTGATTGATTTATAGATTGATTGATTCCCATAGCTAAACAATTATCACCTTGGATTTAAAATAAAATATTTGTCTTATATCGATACTGCAATTAAGTACGGAATAGTTTGACAGCTCGCTCTGACTTTAAACAACTCAAATCCTGCAGATGGTGTAATTTGTTTTATCACCTATCCATCTTCCAGTATCGTTCCGAGGAAAGGCGGCAAAAAGGATCGTCGAATAAAACGAAAGTTTAACTTATTTCGCCGTTCGGGACACGGGGAAAGATATAACAAAAAAGCGATATTTCTCATTCGGATAATAAATGGTCTTTTCCGAAATGTAAACGGTTAACCGCTGTGTAAGAGCTCAAATATTATTTGGGACCGTGGCTGCAAGTCCGACCTTAAAGTGATAAGCTCCCGAAGTCAAACAATTGGATACAAAAATGCATACAATTTGCTTTCTAACCCACTGAACATATATTTTTTTTTATGATTTTTTCATCTTTAAATAATTCATCAAAGCTGAAGATTAATGCCCAACCCCAAGATTTCGCAGGGTGCAGACATCTTGTCGCTTTCCCTTTGAAGATGCCGCCCGAATTTCTCCCAATGGGTTTGGAGGTTTCCGTGATGACGTGAGTTGGGCTGGTAATTTAACAATTGCACCATTTAGACTCGCAGGCGTGACTGCTACATTACTGTTAATGAGTTTTTTTTGGGTCCAATTTCAATTATATTAATGTGAAAATCGTCCATACGGAATCAAAATGCCTCATTGTGCGACCTTTGGATGTACCAAGTTTACATGTAGGCCTTATCAAAAGTACATAAAGGATCAAGGATGTTCATTTAGGAATATTAAATGTCTGATATAAAATAGTAAATTTGACGTAAAGGAGATTAACGGCCCACAAAATTCCATTTCCAGTTCAAATAATAAATGTCACCTCGTAAATGTTTTTTTTTTGTAAACCGGTACATTTATTTAACTGGAATGCTTGTTACACAATTACGCGTCTTTTCTCAAATATTTATTTTTCGTTCCTGTTATAGTATTCTGTTACCATCCAGTCTGATAATAATCACAGAATATGGCGAATTACGGGGTGCCTCTGATGTTCTCGTTAACAAACATCCGAGTTAATTTTACCATGATAATGTAATTGATTTATATGGTTAACTTTACAAACACTTCCGTTCATGGCCTTGTGGTTGAACGAATATCACACTGGTTCGTGAAAAGGAATATGTAACGGAAATAAACACTGCCGTGTTAACACCGGGATACCAGTAAAAGTCGTAAGCGCAGCGGGAAATACATCGTGACAGAACGTGACGGGGCATCGAACAGCAAAGCGAATTAATTTCTAGTTTCAGGCGCGAAGTGGAAAAAATTCCACTAAGTACAAAAACCCAGATCAATGCAAAGCCAACGACTAAGATTGGTTATAATATTCGAAACGAACGGGTTATGTAGAAGTCCGATATCTGGTTTGCTTTACAATATTCCAACGACAATCTGTTTGGTTTTATTAAATATGACAGCAAATCACTAACGGGAATGTAAACCAAATATTGACGGCTTACAGGCCTACTAGTAGTTGCATCTTAGCAGAGAGTCAGCCGTCCTTTAAGTTACAAACCATTTGACAGTTACTACGGCCTTGTAGAAAGTCCCAATGAAGAAAACTCCTACAATATCGGATTTGTAATATGTGGTGTTGCTGAACATTTTTAACTATTCATGTAAACTGTTTTCTGTCTATATTATCTGGAAAATGGAAAAGATGTATTTACTTTTGATACACAAGGTAAGTACACTTGTGATTTTGAGAAAGAAATTTTAGCTTCTGGAATTAAAGGGCCAACATATTCTCTACGGGTAACAAGGAGTTCCTGAAACAGGAACGCTGTATTATATAGTTTCTTATATTTATCGGGAATTTTTTTAAATATATTTTTGTATATATAGCTGTTTAATCCCATTCCGTGGAAATTGTCTTTTATTGCCGTTACTGTCTCTCCAACAATCGAATTAAATTGATTTATTGTGACGTTCTGATAAAAAAAAAGACGTAATTCAATAGCCAACATTAGGTTTCAACTGGTATGCATGTACCAACAAGCGTTAATTGTATGTCTGGCCTATGTGTTATATAACTTATTCTTAATATCTGTTTTCCCCAGGTGTTAATATGTATTATGGTGATCTGTATGTTTCTGTCTACACCAGGAAACAGTAAGTAACAGTATTGATTATATTGCCACATTATAGAATAAGTAATACAAAGAAAGTGAAACATCTTTTCTTAAATCACTTCCATGCGAACACTGCATTAGTTGCGCCATCGGAATTAAAATAAGCCAATATTATTCATAAATGTTAATTGAAATATAAAGTAAACAATCATGTAAACGACATTATAAACATTTATCAAACATATCTTGAATTGGTATACATGATTTTAGAATCCTGTCTGAAAATACTCATGCAATGAATGACTTTAGTATCTTTAAAAAAAACTGCGAATATTAACCGTATTTTCACTCTTTGGGGGTAACAAATTGCTTATTTGTACAGTTTCTAGTTCAGGTTTTCAAGTTGACCGCCATGGAACCTATACACTTAGAATTGTAGTCACCGAATCACCAACAGTAGGCTAAATGCCGGCCACCTAGACCACTCAGCTACCTGGCCTTATAATATAGAAGGTTGTTCTGCTTGAGTCTAGGTAGGCCTAGTTTGACGAGGAGTAATATAATGCATTAATTGGAGTCTCGTTATATCAAAAATGGGACATTGCAGGCGGTCCTTCTAAAAGCGGTCGAGATTCATGGACTTTTTAGTAACGTCACAATGCAAAAATGTGTATGACGTCATTTAAAAGTTCCACTATCACGAATGTTATGACATCCGAGGACCGCTTTACAAGGATAAAATTACCTCCCTTGCCAACTCCCCGACTCCCATTAATACATTTATATGCGTTCTTGTGGTCCCTGTAGGTCTACTTTGTTTCATGTATTTACTTTCTCTCTATTTTAATGCTCAATGTCGATTTTCGACAATCAAAGTTACTGCACAACAGATTTTCGTTTCAAGCCAAAAAGAACAAGTTGGTTTACAAACTGACTATGGAGAGGACATCAACGGACGGTGCCATTTTAGAATGTAAGAAGAACGGGGGTTATTTGGCTCCGATGGACTCACCTTTCACACCTCACCTTATCAGTGTTATGGCAGACCTGCATCGACAAAAGTACGGTTTGTTGTAATATCATGGTTTAGATAATACACTTTATCAACTTGTCTAGCTGCTCTCATTTATTATCAGTTATCTATTAACTAGAAGTATGTAACAACCGTATAGTAATGTCCACGGCATTGTAGGCTAGCAAGAAAGGGTGACGTCACATTCCGCTTAGTGTCTCTGGGTAGTTTCGTCCTTGATCAGCCACTGCATATAGCAATTGTTTTCGCTCGGACGACAGTTTTAATATTTGTCAATATGATTGCCTTTTATGGTCACATATTGGGTAAATGTGTTTCGTTCAATCAGCAACATTATGATCAAGGAACAGCAGAAGTTTTCCATAATGCACCATTTTTAAAGCTGCGTTCTTCTGAATTTTTTTGTCTGCTACGTCACATGATACGTTATAGCAGGGGGCACGGTCCCCAACACCGGTTAGTTTATCCATACTACTGTTGCATACTTCTAGGTAATAGACTTCTGGTTATTCAGAAATCATTTTGTATACCCTCTGATAAAACCATGCCCATTTCTCGAAGATTTGCAAAACAGAGTTTATCTTTAAATATCCAATCTTCTACTAGTTGTATCTTGCCTAAATCGTCATACAGGCTTTGACAGACAACCAACTAAACGGTCCGGCCTTATCTACGACATAAACAACTGGAAAGTCAGAAATGACATTTGAGGAATATTCTGCCCATCCTCGAGACAACCAGCGACTTAAGTCAGCGGAGAAAAACCAAATGATTAGTATAAATAGCCGCTGATCGGTAAACATGCCAGGAAGAACATTCACGCTCATTTTCGATCCTATATCAATTATGCTTGTTCTTAGGTAGAAAAACTAGCGTATTATTTAATTATGGATTGATACGAGAATCACCTAACAATACGATACAATCGTTATGTGGTGTAGCAATCTGTTTGCCACAGCTGATACAGGTCTCAGTTGCCGGAACGCTGATGCCCAGTCGATAAGACCTATGGCCTCTTCCAACTCAACATACGGCACGTAAATTCCATCTCGCCAGTCAACCGTTCAAGTACAAAATCAGTCGGCTAAAAGTCGCGAGATTCTCATTACTGTGGTAGCATCTGAATATGCATCAAGAGATAGGCGATTATGCACCAAAAATCGTGCATTTATGATTTTGTTAAACTGAAGCCCGTTGAATGCATGGTCAGTCTAATTAAAATCTGATCTCAAAAATGCTTCCAGTGTTTTTGTTTGTCGCTATATTGAGATCTAACGCAATCATCCTACTTATGATGCCGATTGCTTCCTTAAATTGACTAATCAATGAGACCCTTCTCAAATCTGGTTTGTAAACGCCGAAGATTTCCGCCAACGAACCGAAGTTTGCCGACTTCTTATGTAAATATAACGAACTGATACGCTCACAATCAACAAACATCATTCAAATAATAGACTTTGAGTGGAGTTGCATTTTGCCGTGATTACTATACTAACAACATTACCACGGATGAAAATCGGGCGACTTTTGCTTGTTTTCAATGTCTTCGCTGAATTTGGTGTTTAAAATAGCCCTATGTTATACATGTTTTATTGGACGACTGAAACTGTGGCTTTTCGTAAACCCCTGTAAGCTTGACCTAATTGAACAGTATAAGTGAGGTTATTGCGTTAGATCTCAATACAGCGATAATCAACACACGGGGAGTGTTTTTGGAGATCTACTTTTATTATATTTCTGCATGGTATACACGTAGCGAATTTCATAGGGCCTTAGAATGTGCACAATAAACTTAATTTAGGGGTAAAACACAAAACATCAATGGCTCGTTCCAAAATTCGATCCAAAAACTAGGTCAACAATGACGCCACATATTGATAGTAACACGTCGTCATGACAATTAAAATGACCTTAGACTATGATAGCTTTGTGAAACAATATCCTGATAAAACCTATGTATGCTCTACACAAGGCAGAATATGTTCAACAGTTAATCCTTAAAGTAAAATAAAAAATGCATGTCATGTTTGCGCCTATCGTATGACGTTCAAGAGGTTGTAGGTAGCGGTAACAGTGCCGTCTCTTTGGGGTTGATTGGGGTTTGACGTCGTACTCAAGGGTATTTCACTTATATGACGACGGATTGTCCACTTCACGCTGTTCCTTGTCCTATTACGATGGAAAACCGTGAGGAAACCTCGAACCCCCCCCCCCCCATCTTCTGACTCACTCAAATATCTCAGGGTCGACTGCTGTTGTACAATGAAGTCCTATCGTCAAAGCAAAGTGGTCATAAACGTTAAATATTCTATAATACAAAGTTAAAAAGCTTTCAAACAACGGATCCAGCAACGCAAAAGAGTAGGCTCAGATTCCAAAATGCTCTGAACGTATCGATCTGTTCAAGCTTGTGGAGTGTTATACAAATACAACGGGAAAACATCAATTCCTATATATCACTAAATTAACGTGTAACCCAAATGAGCACAGAGAAACTGTGGCTATAACGCGGAGAAATTTAAAGCCAAAGCATCTGCTTGGACAAAACATGGATAAAAGAGTAATAAATCATATTGTGGAAACATGCAGTAACCCTGGTTTCTATTGCTTACCTAAAGGATAAGGCTAATTATTTAATGCCATACATTTGTTTCACTCTTTGATGTATACCTGATTGGCCTCGTGAATTCATTGTAAAAAGCATTTTCTATTTAGAGGAGAACATTTGAGAAGAGTGGATTTAAAGGATTAAAATGGCATGATGTGGTCTTGTGTTGATTTCGATTTACAAGTAAATAATCACAAGCCGCTTCAAATTTCAATTGTAAGGGATATCAATTACCTCTTTTATGGATGTCCCAGTATCTGTCGTGAATTGTTTAAGAAATCGATTTATTCAAAATACATGGTACCGTAGCATTTTTTTTATCCAGTTTATCTCATTGGAGACATCCTTATAAACAATTGTATTTCTTCCATTTTTGTTTGACGTAGTATTCAAGGGGTTTTCACTTGTTTGACAATTTTGTGTGACCGGTGTTGTCGGGAAACCGGAAAAAAAAGACAACCGAAACTACCAGGTGATATCTACAGTCACCGTAAAACCTCCACTTTACGCCTCGTTTGGAAAGGAGGGCCGAAATTCAAGTGCGCAATATTGTATAAGGCTAAATAGTAGTTTAAATCCCTGCATGGCCGCAAAAAAGTTGTGGCAGTCGTTACTGGGGTATCATCCCTACTCTTCGGGACTTCTTAAGTACCACAGGGCATGTTTGTTTCGTTCGCATCTCCTTGACTGCCGGGTATACCTCGTTCAAGCTATGTCGCTATGATTTGAATACCTCTCTTCGACGTTGTGGTTGGGTACAGCTGTTGGACTGAAAGGGATAATTAGCATCTTTCTAACTTTCCGTTTATACTTAAACTAGAAAAAATGCAGGGATACACGGAAGTACGGCAAAACACTTGAAATATCGGAGATCTTAAATACCCTTATCAAATCTCGTCCTCTAGTCCTATCAACACTTTCTGGTCTGGGTCTAAATGACTTTGGAAAGCCTGGTATAATACAGGTACGAATACGGGCTAGATAATATATATGCTTTTTCAGGCTTCTGTTAGGCTTACACGAAAACCGAAAATAGTTTGGTATTTCGTTTCAGAAAACTGGAGGCGCAACACAAATTAACGGTTGGGATTCGATGGATTCCAGAGACAAATAATTGGACATGGATACGTGATGGTTCGGTAGTTCCCGAAGAGATAGTGAATTATTGGCAGTTACCAAAAATTCCATCTCAAAATTTCTGCACATGTCTCTGGCTCGGAGCGAATAAAACGTGGACTGTGGGTCCCTTTTCCTGTGGGCCTGAGCACAGAGCTATCTGTAGATATGACACAGGTTAGTCCCAAAGATATTAGCGTATATGGTACATAAATGTAGGGATACGCAAAATAGGATTCACATTATTCATGTTAGTTTTAACGTATACATATGAGCCTTCAAATCAAATATATATCAAGAGTCAAATATATACAATAGCAGGGTGAGAGCTTTACCAAGAGGTTCAACTGTCCGTGACATCTCCACTCCTTGTCTCAATTGCTAACTGCGGGTTGTTGGGAGTTATCTCCCTTTTGTGATGATATTTTGTTGCCTCGTGGCAATTTTTTGTTTTTAATATTGTCCTTTTTCGTCTGTGTATGTTGAGAGGGGTTTCCTTTACCTGGCACGCCGTCAAATTTGTGGTGCTACAGTCGATTCGTATTTTTAGTTTGTTTTGCATGTTAGGGAGTGAGGTCTTCTGTTTCGTCTTGTGTTGGATTGATGACAATAACTCACCTTGTGCTGCTCGTCGTAATTGGTCTAACCTTAGTTTAAAATGACCGAGGATTCTTTATTTCGTTTCCAAATCCCACATTCTTTGGATTGATTATTGTTCACAGCGTTATATAACACCGGTGTCCCATTTTATAGCATCGATGTTGCAGGGTGCATTTTAGGTAGTATTTAATGGATGGCCTGTGGTGATTTCCATCAGAGTATGTTCGATCCCGGGATCAGCGTCAGAAACACAACAAGGGTTGTTTCACCCGTGTTGTAATTACACACGTTGTTATGTGTTAATTCTGTGTAATATATTTTCAGGAACTTGTTCTAATACCAAGTGTCCCGGGAACGCTTTGTTGCCATTGAACTCCAACAAAGGGCTGACCCCTAGTTCGATCTGTACGGCTCAGGAATGTGATGACACTTGCAGTGGATATGTGTCGACAAACATGTCCTGTGTGGGATATAGTTACAATACACTCTCCTCGGAGTGTATCTTACAGCTGTCTAGTATATGGCCCGTATGGAAGTCAAGCAGTCTCCACGTTCATCCAAACTGGGAAGCCACCATCGTCAACTGCTTAGGTAGGTATGCGGTGTTTTGAGGAGATCTAATCATAAAATTATATACGCACTAATTTCAATATCTCGTTACGATATATTCAGTTAAAGTTTCAAATGATACTGAATGCATAAAACACTCAATTTGTCATGCACTAATTTCAATATCTCGGTGACGATGTTTTCCGTCAAAGCTTTAAATTATACAGAATTCATAAAACCCTCAACTTGCCATGCTCTCTCCAAAGTCTTATCTAAGGGCACATTGATTTTGTAGAACTTAACTCTATATGGCATATTGAGAATATACTTTACGATTCATTCTCACATTCCGATTCGTTATCAAAACTTCAGGGGATTCCCCTCTTTTGAATCAATTGGATTAGTTGCACAAGGAGCACAAAACAGTCGCCCAACCAGAACACTGCAGACAAGGGGTGTCCCCGTGACTACAACTAGCATAGTGAGAATGTACCTGTAGCAGATTTTGGCGATGTTAGTGTGGCTTTATGAAGCCTCATTATCAACATAGTAACATCTATAATGAAGACAGTGGAAAAAAAAATATCGCTGATATTATTTAAGACTAATACACCACTCGTCGGCCGAGTAGATGCAGTGGGCATGACAATGAACGAAAAACAAGAACAACAACAACAACAGCAGTATACTTCATGGTGATTAGAGGGCCAAGTATTAAGTTCTTATCGACAGCCCTGGAAGAAGAGGACGTGCTGTTGTTCCTGTAATGCCATGCCCACTGGTCGTGATTCGTGGATTGTTGAACAAACCTCACAAAGGACCCCGTTTGTGACATCATTAATTAGTGTCAATATCATGTTGTATCGGCAGAAGACCCACATTTCAAAAAAGATATTACCACCCTTAAAAATATTTCTTATTGTGATTATGATAACCAGACAGGTTTTCTCCCTTTTGTTGTTTTCTTTCAGAGATAATCTATGTTGCTCAGGTGAAACCTTTGAACGAGTATTTGGTCTATCCTTTAGAAAATACGAAGCTTTGCAAGACACCTCCAGGTACTGGACATTCATTTGTAGTCCTATTTCTTTCATCAAGAAGAGTTTTTACAAATCTCTACTGGGTCTACTATCTGCTGAGCTGTTATTGACTCTAAGTCATCATCCTCACAACTAAAAATGTAAAGATTAAAGTCACCTTTATTAGATGACACCCTAGGGGAACAAAATTGAACTCTACTTATTTGGATTATTTGTTCAGTTTGAGTTAAACCGTTGCCGCATACTAGATTTAAAGAAAATAATAGGACAATGTCTTATATAACGCAAATACCTGTCTTTTTTATTCCTTGCAGTTGTACCAGAGCAAAGAGAAGTCTTGGTGAGTCTTTTTAATTGCAAGTTTACCTTGGACATTCTTACGGTATCCCTGTCCACATGGTGGTGTAGATAACTAACTGTATTTGTAATAGAAATTGTAGCATAACTTTGTCCGACTCAGTTTTGTCCTTATTTGTAATAGAAATTGTAGCATAACTTTGTCCGACTCAGTTTTGTCCTGTTTCAGTGTTTCGAGTCACATTTGCTTAAGTATCACAATTTGTGAAGTATACACCCTGCTGTGACTTTTAAATTCGCATCTTCTACCTTTTTGTCATTCGTTATAGATAACTGTCACTGAGACTGGCTCGAACACCGGAGATGGTAATTTCGAGTACATTAGCACTGGAAAACCTCCTGCTACATCGCCTGTCCTAACATCTGATTGGATAACAACAGGAACTTCAAGGATGTCTGAATCAAACACAGAAAAGATGAGTACGCTTCAAGACGCGTATGCATCACTCACTGTATTGGAAACGTCTTTAGCATATACAACTACCACTGGCATAACGGAAAGTGTCGTTGGAAAAACCACAACGGAACGCATCGTTCATGCAAATACCAGTTACCAGTCGGTGACCACGCCCGATGTCATGTCTGAAAAAAGTTCTGAACATCCATCGATATTAACCGTGTCGTCCGTATCTTCCGTGGAGGAAATTGGAACTACTTTTTCAGAAGCTAATGGTGACGAATGCCTTTGCGTTTGTGGAAAGGGAGATAATTTGACAAAGGAAGAAAAGCAAGCGTGGACGGCGGAATTAGTCGGAAATTTGACAATAGACGTGAAAAAGACTGGTTATTATACTCGCCAAAAAATCAGTATCGACGATCCTCGACCCTCCGCTAAAGGGTGTGGCTTTGTTGCAATTTCAATCCTCTCCACTGTACTGGGGATCTTTTTGTGCATGGATTCCACTACAATGTGCGCGACGTTTAATGTCAGAAGATGTCGAAACTTTTAGTAGGTGTCCCACGCAGTGTTTGTTGATAGACTGTGATACAACGTTACGCGAATATAATCTGATGACCATTCGATGAACTCAAGTCAGATAGTCATCTTACCGTTACTCTTATTCAGTCAAACATTGCTAATTAATGATCAGGGCAGGGCTAAGTAATTGTGGCATGGTGTAAACAATAACGGAAATGCTGGAGTGTGAAGGATTAAGAATTTGAAAATCGGCAACTCCTCCAAGAATATGTGATATTTTCTTTTATGATAAATGTTGGATTTTATGTGAAATGTATTTTTAAAAATCTTGAATGAACAGCATTTGCTTAAGTGTAGATTTTAAATCGTAATCCTTCAATTCAGAATGTTCCAGGAAACGAAATTTATATGAGTTTTCATGTTCTAGAGTTCTGTTATTATTGAAGAATCATATTAAACTTTAACTGGGCAAGGCCTAACGCATGTTTAGCTTGACCCCAGCCCTCCCCTGTCCCACCCCTTTCCATGCTTCCAGACTGCGGGTCAAATTCACCTGTGGTACATTTTGTGCTGTTCTTTTACCTAACATAAATTGCCAAATTGCTAACTTTCTTGGAAATAATGGTTCTTTGAAGGTTCTTTAGAAAAGAGAATGGCTCTATATGGAATCGTTACAGCAAAAACGGTTCTTTGATATAAGAAAAAAAGGAGAAATACTGATAAAGCTGTTGTGAAGTTTCCATATTAAATCATAAAGAGTTCCACCAGAGCCATAACTGAAGAACCTTACAACGTTCCATTAGAGCCATATTTTCCCACGATTGTCTGGTTGATCATGCATTATATTAAGTGCTGCTTCAAAATATTAAAATGCCCAATTGACCAACGAATTTATCTTAGTTTGCGAAGAACAACGTGGCTGAAACAGATGTATAGTTAGTGTACACCCATCATGGATAAAACACAAAACATCAAGGGCTCGTTCCAAAATTCGATCCAAAAACTAGGTCAACAATGACGCCACATATTGATAGTAACACGTCGTCATGACAA
>JARFOD010004468.1:0-25439 GCA_031763545.1 Mopalia muscosa | reverse complement strand
GATCTCAATGCTAAGACCGTTATCAAGCTATAATAGTTATCATGTCTTACTAATTCACCAGCTTCTAAATGCCACTCAAACAAGATATAATAAACTAATTTGTGCTGCAAGTCACATGATATTTCGTTCTATTTCTTCATGCTCATTTTTGTATTATTTCTACGATTTGTTTTGCACCGCATTTCTGTCTTCTATTTTCTGTATTTTCCAGATGTCCGATCCAAGTTAAGTTCGAGGGTTAAGTAATTCTTTTCTGTCTCACTTTTCTCTATGGCATCAGCCAGGGTGTCTTCCTTGACCTGCCATCTTTTCCCTACAAAATAAGAAAAATGTATGGAATGCAGTAAAATTGTTAAGCTACTAAATTAGTGTTTTGTGTTTATAAAGCCAATCTCTTGTTAACAATGTGTAGACAATTTTTGATCTCACCGCGTCCAAAGCTTCGTCTCAGCGCATTAATTCTGTCTCTGTTCTCCTGTCACGTGATATAATTCGGCTCGAGGCTCTCTTCAAAGTGATGTAGTTAGGTTGAATTGTAAATTAGTAACAGGTGTCAAGACGTTGTTTGCCAGTTCATGATAAAACACTACATTTTACCAATGATCAGATAATGTCTAGCTTAAATAAGTTTGTTGAAAATTTAGCGCCGATATTCGCCACAGATGGAAGGCTGGAAACAAATTAAAACTTAACCTTTGTAGCGAGGCTTCTGTATTAGATGTTTAAGCAGTTAAGCCTACTAACTGATCCGATACCATTGTATATAGGAGCGGGATTTCAAGCCAAGGGAATACATGATGGTAAAGAGACCACAGTAGACGCATCACGGTCAAACTCTGTTAATAGACACGATTTTCATGTGTTAGGATTAATTCTGTTGACAGAGATTTGCGCATCGTTTGGAGGCTGATTGTTAAGCCCAGCAGACGACACTTGTCCGCGCACGTGCTATAGATATGCACATAACAAACTACCTCTCTGTGATTGGCTAGTTAAGCCAGCAGCATAAATTAACCCTGAAAGAAAAACATTGATTAAGCACATCAAATAAAGAGGATGTTCTCAACTGGGAAACATTTCGTGGAAAACAAATTTGATGTGCAAGTGTTTGTCATTGGTGCTATGTACCTCATACATCAATCATCCTTTAGGAACGCATTGTGCACTTCCATTTTCCAGACAGAATAATTCTGCGAGACAGAGAGAGAGAAAGTTGATACAATTGTCAAATACCAGCTAAAATCTCTTATTCCAAACTGTTCTTGTCCCAGCCAGATCTGGGTAGGGGGTGTCAGTTTTGCTTCAATGCATTAAAGGAAACGTCAGTCATTTGGTTAAAAGGCAGCTCTATTATCCACTCGTTAGACAGATGCTGCTGTAAATTAAAAACTTTTCAAATAACTAATCTTAGCTAATTGCATCATTAAATTGTTGATTTTAATTGTGTTTTAGTTCGTTTTTTTAAAACAATAAATAATATAAAAAAATATTTTACCATGTTGTATGTTAAATTGTACACTTATCGGATTTGAATTTGAAGAACCCTGATTAGAAAACGTTATATTAATAAAAATATTAAGGACATGTATCTAGACTAAATGTACCAGCTCCACAACTGTCCATCATATTTATCAATACATCATCATGGCGTTTTCAACAAAAAATTATAAGTATGAAACACCAATAAATATATCAATCTAAATTAAAAGTTAAAACAGCCAAGTAACATTATATAATGGGTCCTGCAAGTAAAAACAATCTGATGCGTTTACGGTCTCAAGGTAGAAAACACAATATTCAAGAGTCTCTTGTTCCAACTAGTACACATACAAATAGCCGTACAAGTTTGAACGGAGATTAGTCGAATGATTTCATGGAAATGACAAACCTTAGGGAAGTATTGCTGCAGTATAGGTTTGTTCTTACTACTGAATATTTGAAATAGTATTCGTGGTGTACATTTTTCTGTAACTAAATCATTTATGTCAGCTTTATTTTAAATGCTGATTTGAGATGTTTTGGAATGTGGCAGGAATTTTGCTGATTGTATGTGAGCCGATGTCAGGCCATATCATTCACGAGGGGTAGATTATGAATGAAGCGATATGGTTGTGTTTACGGGTCACCATGGTCACAGAGACAAACAACGGCAACCAAGATAGCGTCACTGCCTATTTTATAGCATATAACTTAACGCAAATGTGATTGCTGTTATTACATGAAATGTTTCAAGATCTATTTTGAAAACTAATCATTGACGAAACGCGCATGGTGCAAGGTAGTTGCTGTTGTTATGACAGTTATTTACATAAACAACAAATCACCCAATTGATTTATTAAGTGATCGGCACGTTGGCCAATCAGCAAACTATGCGATATCATTCAAACAGACAAAAGATGGAAGATCGCAATCAATCAATCAATCAAACAGATCAAATTATCCGTCGCTTGATCGATCGGCATATACTCCATCTCCACAGAAATCTCGGAAATTCCCCAAACTTTTTAAACGATTTAGCTGGCAGTAAACTAAGTGTGGGTAGTTTCTCCTACAAATCTCGTCTTCATAATTTAACCGTTCATGTACAGTCGATCGAGCAAGCGTTGAATAAATTAATCAATCCATAGTTTAATCAGAAGATGTATAAGTCAATTCAACAATCGCAGTCAGTTTTCAGATTCTCCTGCTTCGAAAGCAAACAACAAGCTATTTTCTCTACATAAAAGCGTGGCCTAGAATAATTTATGGGTATACAATGTTGAAATAATTTTAGGATACATAATGCTGGTTGAAAAGTATATGTTAATGTTGACCAGGCCTTGTGTTGTGGTGGGTTTGTTATGACACAAGGAAATCCAAATAGTATATTAACCCCTAATACTCTACGCACACAGTTTGTACCACAGGCAACAATATTAACGCGGAAATGTGCGCCCCATATTATTGTGGATGGAATGTTTCTTGAAACACGTGTCTCGTAAAATTCAACAGTGATAAATTCACGGGCGTTTCTTGATTGCAACATTCATTCATATGTCTCTCTATGAATGGAAACTTTGTGAATGATTAGAATTTGTGAATGGACCGCAGAGAGTAGTTTAGACACGTGACCTTGGTAACTAAGGGCGTGGTTTGTTGTGGCTAGCCCATTGACAACACGTGCTGCAATAGTGTATACATGTTGCCTCTGACAGCGGGTATCAAAAACATGTCGGATCATGTTTAGTTCTGGGAAAATTAATACTTAAGCCGTCAAAAGTTGAAATTAGAAACAACTAATGCATTTCAACATGCACCGAAATTGACGACAGGTTTCTACAAAATAATAATTATCGATGTCTCTTGTGAAATATACCTTTCGATAAGCATTTGACTTTAATAGATAGGGCTGATGCGCTCTTTATTGTAGAGAGAATAACTCGATATATCTATTTTTGGAACTGCTGTAATCAGCTTATATGCGGGGGAGGCTCACAGCTGGCATCGCTAAATATAACCGTTCGATAGCGATACTGGATTCATTGGCTCTCTACGAATTAATTATTCCTCTTTGGCCGTCTGTTGCTAGCCGTCAACTCCACGCTTATTGACCACATGGGTAAATTTATATGTGTTAAACATCAGGCAGCTATATCAATATTGGGACTGATCAACGCGGGACAAGTCAAATAAACACTTTACGCGGATTTTTTCATTTTATATGTGATACCCATTAATACAAAACCTGGTTGACAACTTCAAATGTATTGGATTTAAGTAACATGCAATGGCCACTGTTTTATCTCGAGCTAATGTACACAAATGTCTTTACAAAATTCGAAAATAACGAGAAAAAAGGGGCTTTTTTTTACACCTTTATGCGTAACATATACACATTATTTGAGAAGGGTGCTTGTGAAAATAAGGGAATTAAGCTGAAATATCATTTTCAGCTATTTTCATTATGTTTTATTTTTCTTTTTAATTAAAAAAAGAAAACGAAACAAAAATATCGATAAAGATATAGGCCTACTTTCCTTTGTTTGACTAATCATTAGATCGATAAAAAACACCCACCATATAAATCGACCGTGACTATACTGTTTTTTTTTTTCACAGACATATAGATTTTATTTAGCAAAGAACATGTAACTTGCTGTAGGGAAATCAAAGAGCGTACATACGCGTATGTATTTCACAGTGTCAGCTTGTGTTTGGCATGAAACATGTTTGTTTGTTTCTTTGATTGGGCTTTAACGCCGTACGTAAAGTTATTTCACTGACATGTCAGCACATTGGTCGAAGAAAACAACCATTGACGCAGACAACGACAAAACATGACCAAACCAGGACGTAATATAAAACGCATCATAATACAAGTAGTAAATCAAAACATTATTTGCAAACAATATAGCCGTGGCAATATAGAGAGATGGTGCAGAAGACAGTAACGTACATAGGCAAAACAATATACGGTCAGTTCTTATATGGTAAACCATATAATATCTTATAACATTAGAGATGGTGATTTACAGGTACGGAAGGCGTCCATATTCTTTATCCCGAGTAAGATAAGATATCACAAACTCAAGCCAAACAAATCCTTCTGAAAAAAAAGAAAAGATTTTTTAATTCTGATTTAAAATCCAAAAGTTACTATTTTCTGGGTATGACTAAACTATAGCTAGCCAAGCATACACAGGCCACATTTATAGTCTGGTTAAGTTATGTGGTAACGATTTAAACGTCCATGTAGCGTTTCATACAGTATACAAGTAGACAGAGCCTGGATGAACACCTGTGCTAGGCTGTGCCAATTAGCACCTGTTTTTAAGATGCTCTGCTCTCACGACCCGGAGGGTAAGTGTCCCCAGGTAACCAATATCCTTACCCAGTTCCTTCACCGCATATTAGCATATTTACCTATTTAGACTCTTTTGAAGTTTATTTTCGTCTGTGGAGACAGTTTGTATAAAAACACATTCCGCTCATAAGTTTCAATTCTCTTTAATCTCCTTTACTGCCATTTTGATCCCCGATTGATGTAGTTATAAAATATTTTAATCCATTAAGCTTACAGAGTATGTATTAAATAAATCTGGTAAGTATCACTGCAATTAATAAAGCTAGATTAATGCGTATTCAGTGAGGTGGAACCAGAGAGTGACAAAACGATTCGGAATATAAAAAGACCCCCTTTATTATTGAGGACACACAAATAAGTACAAAAAAAAAACTGTCAGACTAATATATTAACTTTGTCTCTGTCAGTTTTATGCTTATAAACTCCTGTTTAGCTTGTATTCTTCAGGCAGGGCTTTTTATGCTTTATTGAGAGGGGCTAATAGACCAGCTGATCTATACTTCTGATTGATTCCCTCCTCTGCATGTGAGATCTGATACGGAATGAATCAATAGAGTCCGCCATAAACTTCAAACGGCCACCGCCAACAACGTTTTTTTATGTTGACAGTTGAGACCTATACAGACTACACTCTCGGCGTATTTTGGCTCTAACAAAAAAAAAAAGCTGTTCTTGTCATCGGCAGAAAGTTAAAATGAACCGCCCCGGTGGGTCTTTACATTCTTCGTGGCCACCAACAGCCATATCTTTCTTATTAAATACTAAAAAAGAAATGGATTCATGTAGGTATTAACTTTGGTGTGTACTTCATTATTCTCCATTTACATGTTATATATCATTATCTCCCGAAACTTTTTGTGCATATATTTATATAGATAGATAGATATCTGGATATCTGGGCCTAGTTGCCAGAAAGGCTAATAGTCGCTAACACCAGATGAGATTGCTAATAGTGGATATAGAACTTCACCATTGCGAGACGTCATATAATAGCGGATTAAATTTAATAGCCTTTCGAGCAGCCGGCCCTCCGGCCCTCGTAGTGAATACAAAAGTGTACAGTGTTGTTTGTTGAAGAACAGACATTAAAGGTTTTATAAAGCTATTTTCGATACCTTGGACAATTCTGGCTGGGCCTTGCGAGATACATTGTGCTCGTAAATAATCTAGCCAGAGAAAAGGTCACTGTGTGTTATGATTGCATGCCTTTGTTTCACTATAAAGGAGTTATACAAAGTTAGGGTTTGAGCCAAATTGTGTTTGATATTTGAATTGTTTATTTAAAGAATATATCAGAAAGCTGGTTAAGAAGTTAAGTCGTACTTATGTAGAAAAAACAACGTCATCAGTTAATACATTTTAAAGTAACAAATTAAGCCAAATAATTTACTACGCGTGACAGGCATTTATTATTGACTTTCAATGTGCTTTGTTTTGTAATTGTTTCAAGCTAGAACACGGGTACTTATCAAGTGGACGAAACCGGTTAACTCTGTGAAATAGGAGCTTCCTTGGTCACCTTGTCGTAGCTATCGTTAATCAGTCATAATAATTTGTATCCATCGTCGATAGCTCAACCGCAAATGTAATGGGATTCTCAACCGAATAAGGCGATACGTTTTTATTAACTCTTAACAGTCCATTCCTGGAAGGTGTCACGTGCAGCATAGTGGTTTCACTTTACATGCGCAGTTCTTGTATCGAAATCAGATCAAACACTTTATCAAATAAATGGATAGTCTGTCTTTGATTTAACTTCAGGTTGATCCGGACAAAGGACTGTGCATACTGTTTGTGTCAGATCACGATATACCATGCAGTAGGTCACAAACCATATCTTCGCCATATTTGCAGGCTTTGTAGCTTCGATAAAGTCTCTTTGAACAGAGTTTCTATCTCTTATTACGCGCTGATTTACTCAATAAACAAACTTCTCGTGTAGACTCTCTTTATACAGACGAATCATTATTTGCAGTCATTTCTCTTTTTTTGTAGCCTAATATGAATAGATAATTAGAAAACATTATAACAAGTACGTGTTAAGAATTCCCTGCCTGTCTTCCGATTCGCATGAGTGCCTTCGTACAGAATCGCCATACAGACTTCTCAGTCGGACAAAAAACACTAGCTTCCTACAAGGTTCGGACACCCCTATTAAACTGGAAATTGAATAAAATTATGAAGTTATTTGGCTTTGATCGCCTTTGAAATTGACAAAGAATGCTCGGAGCGTCTTCGCCATAGTGTCTTCTAAGATATACATTATGTATAAAATGTTTATGATGTGTCAAGTAGCTAGGCGTGCTCAGACAGTTACTATCAATTAGTCCATGCGATGAGTATGACGATATTATATCTTCAAAACGTGTGCAAGCTGAAACTGTACAGTCTGTTGTCATATAAAGCTTAGGTTTTTTGGTGGCCGGAAAATTTGTGTTAGATATGATTTTTGTTCTGCATCAAGACAAACTGTTTTTGCCGAGCTAATTGCTCTGGAGACTTCTATTATCCAGACAAAAAGTATAAGCGGTTCGTAATTGTTTAACAAGTCTGACTTTTTTTACCAGTGACTCGTGTCACGTCTGTTGTGTTGAGTTTGTCGGCTCTGAACGAGGTTCATTTAATAGGTCGTATTTAGGTTAACTTATGACAGCGGTATGACTAATACATCGTAAGTAATTTTTGCAGAATGCATAGGGCTAATTCCTTTGTCTTAACCCTATGTCCCGCTTATCAATCCGTGTCAGAGGTCGGAAATCGATCCGCCGCTATCGCCGGTCTATCAAAACATGATTTTCTGATTTTTTTTTTTTTTTTTGTTGATACCACAGACACAATAATCTTCTACTTTCTTTCATAACTTGTAAATTAAGTTTGATTTTAATTTGTCACCCGAATGGATAGGGTTTAGTCATCTCCTTTGGCAAAAATAAATTTAAAATCCGACAGAAAAAAATGCAGGTACGTGAAATAGTAATCCTAGTGTTAAGTGTATCTAAAAAAAATAAGAGAAAAATCGAATGTCTTGAAAGGCTGGCGATAGTAGCGGATCCGTTTCCATCCTCCGATACGGATTTATATAGGGCTGAAAACGGGTTAATCCGTAGGGCTAAGACGAAGGAATGTCCTAAACATTGTGCTACACAAACACATACTTCCTCTACGATAATATCATTGCTTTCCAATCTCACTTCTTTAAGATTGTGAACGCTTCGAAACATTTTCACCCTTGGCTATCTGACCGATGATTTGAATGGGATAACCGTTCAAACATTAGTTCATGATGTATTTTACTAACATAGAAAGTCTCTCTGATTGAACTGAACTATGCGCCTATATATCTGAATGGACACGCCAATAAGTCACTGGAACAATTGTTATTAATGTAAGGTGAAGAAGAAGAAGAAGAAGAAGAAGAAGACTGATAATAAGGTTCTTGTGACTCAATATATCAGTTCATCAACAAATCATTTAACAATGAGCTGAAATATTGGAAAGTCATACATAAATGTAGCGCTCAATACCAAGTATTGGTATGTTTGGAACGCCTCTTTGATGGCCGTTTCTAAAAATATAATACCTTTTAGTACGTGAGATAAATGATGTATATGGGTATTCATAATGATATAAGACATGATTGTCGATGCATACGGTTTTCACAATTATGTAGTAAATGCTATGGTCGATGTATATGGTTTCCACAATTATGTAGTAAATGCTATGGTCGATGTATATGGTTTCCACAATTATGTAGTAAATGCTAAGGTCGATGTGTATGGTTTCCACAATGATGTGGTAAATACTATGGTCGATGTATATGGTTGATGGCAATGATGTAGTAAATGCTATGATCGATGTATATAGTTTTCACAATTATGTAGTAAATGCTATGGTCGATGTATATAGTTTTCACAATGATGTAGTAAATGCTATGATCGATGTATATAGTTTTCACAATGATGTAGTAAATGCTATGGTCGATGCATATGGTTTTCACAACTATGTAGTAAATGCTATGGTCGATGTATATAGTTTTCACAATGATGTAATTAATGCTATGGTCGATGCATATAGTTTTCACAACTATGTAGTAAATGCTATGGTTGATGTATATAGTTTTCAAAATGATGTAGTTAATGCTATGGTCGATGCATATGGTTTTCACAACTATGTAGTAAATGCGAATGGTTGTTCACAGACTTGTGATGTTAGATGTGTGTTGCTGTGTACAAGGATGTCAGACTTGTGATGTTAGATGTGTGTTGCAGTGTACAATGATGTCAGACTTGTGATGTTAGATGTGTGTCGCAGTGTATAACGATGTCAGGCTTGTGGTGTTAGATGTGTGTTGCTGTGTACAATGATGTCAGACTTGTTTAAGATGCATTTAGAAGATGATGTACTAAACATAACACAGGGCTTTATGGATTACAACTTCTAGTTGTTAGGTGCAACGTTTCAAAGTCAATTCAGGCATATATGTCAGACTTGTGATGGTGGATGTGTGTGGCTGTGTACAATGATGTCAGACTTGTGATGGTGGACGTGTGTGGCAGTGTATAACGATGTCAGATTTGTGATGGTGGATGTGTGGGGCTGTGAATAAGGATGCATGCTCTATCTTTGTGGATGTTCATGATTTATTCACCAAGTGGTAGACCTTACTGGTGTGAATGTACTCCGTCCTTGGACTGATGTTGATCAAACGACTAGACGCACCACTGCACATCTAAACTAGTCTGCCAGTGTATTGACCAGTGTAAACCAACTGGCGATTATATTTAGCATGTTTATCTACCGATTGGCTTGACTAATTCGATTCGTATCTGTGCTTTCTGATAGAAATTAGCACAAGTCTCGGTTAAGATATCAATTATTGTCAGGTTTTGAACAGCGTTGGTGTTTTATTGATAATAAAAAGATTGTCAGCCGAGAGTTCTCTTTGAGCTCAAACACGAGTCGATGAATGGACTGTACACTGAAGACCACCCCTATTGTGCCCGACTCAATACTCCATCTTTGTGATTTATTTAAAATTTACTTTGTATTATTTATGAACAGGATAATATCAACACAAACATCAACACGATCTTAAAACTGTACATTATATAGCAATAGTTTATTAAACATTGCAATAGCAAATCCTATATCTAAATAAAAACAAGCCTTTTCCTATGACGACTATAGAACTTATAAACAGAATTCTATTATACTACACCTAATGAAAACAAAAGTTAGTTAAACTTTTATTATACTTTAAACAAATATGTACATGTATATGTGAACTGTTTATAAAAATGACCATAAATTATCACTTATGTTATAATACTATAATAATAACTAGGTTTTATCCACAACGTTAAATTGACTATAAAAGACTGATTTGGAATTAAAATTAAAACAACCAGTGATCATCTGATATATGGACAGAACCAGTGATCATCTGATATATGGACAGAACCAGTGATCATCTGGTATATGGACAGAACCAGTGATTATCTGATATATGGACAGAACCAGTGATCATCTGATATATGGACAGAACCAGTGATCATCTGATATATGGACAGAACCAGTGATCATCGGATATATGGACAGAACCAGCGATCATCTGATATATGGACAGAGCCAGTGATCATCTGATATATGGACAGAACCAGTGATTATCTGATATATGGACAGAACCTGCGATCATCTGATATATGGACAGAACCAGTGATCATCTGGTATATGAACAGAACCAGTGATCGTCTGATATACGGACAGAACCAATGATCATCTGGTATACGGACAGAACCAATGCTCACCTGGTATACAGAGAGAACCAGCGATCATCTGATATACGGACAGAACCAGTGATCACCTGGTATACGGAGAGAGCCAATGATCATCTGATATACGGACAGAAGCAGTGATAACCTGGTATACGGACAGAACCAATGATCATCTGGTATACGGGCAGAAGCAGTGATCACTTGGTATACGTACAGAACCAGTGATCACCTGATATACGGACAGAACCAATGATCATCCGTTTATGGCAGTGTGGGTTTATATAGTCAATATGCTAACAGCAACAAATAAGTCTATTAAACTTGAACACATGATACGTACATCCATCTAGCACAGTTATAAACGATTAGATGGTCTGTATATCATGCTGGGTGGCGCTGGGAGAGTTGCTTATCTCAGTGATAAGTGATGCATGCACACACAAACACTACAAATGGACATTCAAAGCATATGATGCACAAAATGAAAACAAATCTCTTATAAAGTTTTACTATAAATGTTACTTTATCACAAAGTTTTTATTTGTAAGCTGGTATATAATTTGCAAGTGTTCTGCAATTTCCATTATTCTGATAAAGAAAGATTTTATATGCCAATGAATTAAATCAAAACCAAGCCTGAATGCAGCGTTAACATTTGGGAAATTCCAAACGCAGGCTGTTTGACTGCATTCTCATACCCATTACTAACTCTTTCGCCACACCCACGGGTCGTCGGCAATGTTACATCATAAGTGGTGTAACACTAGGTGAATAATATGGTCGGCAGTGTCCACTTCACGGCTATGTGTGAAAAAGATAATCCAATGAGTGGGTGTGGTATGAATGATCTGACCGGACGATGGACTTTCTGTGCACGTCCCCAGAGACTCCCCTGGGGCGTAAAGAGGCTCCTAATCATTCTTGAATGTCCATCGAGTTTCCGCTGTCCACCACAAGCCCTCATCCAAAGAGCATATTGGTCATAGGCGCATGGAAACGCGTGGGCGAGAATGTTAACACGGTAAGAAGCACAACGACATACAGGAATGGCCCATGACGCAACAGCTTAGACAAGTCTAGTCAGAAACTATTGTAACGAATGCCGCTTTACTAAACAACTCACTCCTCTTGTTTATTTGGTAAATTGACCCAGTATTACATAAAGACTCTTCAATAGGCCGTCTGGAATTCAGTTATATAATTAACAAAGACTTGACATCATTTCTTATTTTAGACACAAAACAACGGATTACCGAAGCTCAAAGAATTACCCATGAATATCTCAATAAACACAGTTGCCTGTTTAAAACGTCCAAGGAACGTATTTATGCTGCTTCGTTACTTTTAATAGTCATATCGTATGTTTTGTTTAAACTATCTACCATTTCCTGTCTTTCATCGATCGCACAATATTAGCTGTAATCAACGCGCAGTATTTTTATTTTATATTAACTTGGGTCCAAATTACAAATTTTAAATAGATCTTGTTATTTAAATATATCTACCAACATGAATTATCTGTGACCCGGCGTAAGTCGAGGTGCAGATAGTTCAACAACTTTCAAATCAGTCATCAATTTCCGTACAAAATATGTTTTCGTGACTTAAGCAGAAATTAACCGCCAAACATGCAGCAGCCAAATATATTTTTAAAAGTAGCTTTCTTTGAAATGAAGCTACATGACAATCACACTGCTAAGCTTGTCGACAATCGCCTTGTTTATGAATATATTAAGTTAAATATTTACCTTTCTTATTGTATTTCCAAAGATTATTCGCACTGGCATATTATAGGTATACAAGGGCGTGTTATTTATCCATCACCCTTTGTGTGATATAGATCTTGTTCACACGCCGCAGAATAGTAGAATAAGCTTGATGCTGCCTTTGGACGTCAGGGATCAGTTTATCCAAAAGATGTCAATAGTTAACAGAATATATAATATAAAGTTTTGGTAACCTAGAAAAAAGTCAGAAGAAATTATTATATGGCTTATGTATAACATCTTTCTTCAGCCCCGCCCAACACAGAATATAAAAAAAGATCTTTGATGATTTCTTGTGGCGTGTATTAGCTATAGATATACAAACAGAGACGGCTTAAGTGTGCCTCCCCGGCTTACACCGCGCCTAATACACTCGTGTTTTAATAGTCCACGCCCAGGCATGGTTGTTCTTTGATACTTTTAAGTGACGAACTGCTGTTTTTGTCTCATAAAGAAGGCAAAACACCTGTTGATTTTGGAAGGAAACTACCTTTTATTAAAGGGAGAAAACATTCTAAGTATATATGTTTCTGTATAGGAAACCGTGTACGGTTTCTGGGTGGTCCATGGCGTTAAACGCATTGTCACCAAAGAAAAAAAGCATCAGGTAAAAATTGTCCTGACGTCTTACTGTGATTATTTATCACGCATAGAGGAAAATATATGCAATATATAAACCAGTATGTTTCCTGTTTTGTAATGACTACTAATTGTATCTATCATGTGACTTTGAGGTGTATTAACTCTATGATCTACCATTAAAGTTGCAGTATTCATCAATTTATTTATTTATTTCATCATTTATATATATATATATATATACGCACAGATAAAGTGGCAAGAATAAAGTCCTATCCCAGCGGTAATGTGGTTGGTAAATAATCATAAGCAGTTGAAACGTGCAAAAGTTAAAATAGACGATTAAAAATCATGCATTACGAAATTTAATAGTTGCCCAAATTTGGTAAATTGTTAAAAGCGGTGTATTAAAACAAAAGTGGCAAACTCACACGCGATTACGGCTAGCTAACAGATGATCTTTTAGCAAAGATTTGAAATGGAATAAGGAAAAAAAGAACATATTTTAGTTCATTTGGAAGCTTGTTCCATTCCATAGCAGCTGCAAGGTCAAGGTATGACATGCTAATTTTGATCAATAAAATGGCCTATATAGGTCTAACTCTGTGGTTCTTGTAGGATACCCAGTATTGTGGATCAATGGTGAAATTATGTCGAAAAAACTAGTACAATGTACGAAACCAGCGTCATAGCGAAATAAAACTATATTGTCAGGTAGTATTTAATAAATATTTAAGTGACACTCATAATAGTTGGCTGTGGACGACACACTCCTCATATTGGACCCAAATCTTAAAGGCTGATAGACTGACAAAGAGGTAAGGATAAATGGACCAGCAAAAAGTTACCATTGTATGGCCTTTTGTAAGCAATAAAAATGGATAAGTTCCTGTGTCTTTGTAGCACTTTATTTTGAAGGATGTCCTCAGACTGAAACTATTTGTAACGGCCAGGGAGCTGGCTTTGTGTTGTCTTGCCGTATGGCGACGAGAAGTGTTTTCCAAGCACACATCGAGAGGTAGAAGCCACATTGAACAGGCCGTTTGTCACCCCCTTGAAGCCTACACAAGAACAGCCCTGTTCAAATAGTTTAACGGCCACCATTCGCTTCCAATACATGCAAATAAAGCTAGCACGTAAAAGAACCACAAACACGGGAACTGCGCAGTCCCCTCTGGTCGAATATCAACATTAAAACGAAATAATTACTACAACATTTTGGATTTCTTTATGTCTTCTCCTGCAAGATGATCCTCATGAGTGGTGCCACCCACACCGATTCGTGTTCTTAACAAGCTATAGGTTCTGATCTACAAGGAAACATGTTTAAGATACATTTTATATTGCAAGATAAATATGGCCAGTTGTGTTGAATAGTCGCCGATAAATATCTGAAAAGAGTATTGAGAAAAATCCTAGAATATTATCAAATTGTCTACTCTGTTTAAATGATTTTGAGATTTGCCCTTTACAATTTATTTAAAAAAAATGCAATAATCTTGCTTTTCATACGTTATCAAACTAATTGACCGTAAATGAGGAATATTCTAAAAAGATTTCACTTTGGAAATGTCTAGACTCCGTAGAGTGTTCCTTTATCATTTCTACATTTGTGTAGTATACGTGAAGTGTGTATCGTCACCAAGAAGCGAGTACAGCTTTTTGTCACTTAATGCAACCCTTTCTCCTGGTAACTAAAGAAAACTACTCAGCCTTACCTAAATAATGTACCTGTGTGCCTCTTAATAAAATGTTATTTGAGTCGCGATGTTCAACAGGTATAAATAACTTTAGTATATATTGACGCCTACCTTATGTTAAACTCTGAATTAATGACAGTCTCCCGGAAAAAGAAATCAAGTAAATAGTTAATATTCATATATACATTATCATTTGATTTTTATTTCCTCAATTGTGACCATTTTATCATTGTCATTTTATTAATGCCAAAAACAAATCCACCTTAAGCAAATATATTTGTCGCCGTCGATATTTAAAAAGTGTTATAATATAAAAGCCGAGTTATATTATTTATGTTTTGGCCGGCCCTAAACATTAAATCATCATTAGTGTTTAAACTCTATAGATGTTTTTGTTCAAAGCTTTCTTTTTTTGGCTGATAAATTAAAACTCGATTTTGGTCTTCACATTTGTTTTTACTGTAAATATATGTTTTAAATCATGTTATAGTAAGATAAAAATGACAGTGCTACAAAATAACCAATATTTCAATAAAAACCTCATATATTTTGCCTTCGCTTAAGTTGGTTATTACAACAAATCTTTAATGTATGAATGTATTTACGTATGGTGATAAACCGGACGCCAACGTTTCCGTACCTGTCTATTGTTAACTAGGGATGGTGGTAGTTATAAAGCAGGATTGGTTGAGCTGTGTATGATCTCGTGGAATGTCGCGGGGTTTGGCGAGATGTGTGTAACCTGAACAAAACGTTTGACTTTTTAAGCTAGTTACCTGGATAAGGTCAAGCTAATTCGTCTCACGACAGGTAATCTTCAAAGGGGCTTTGACACTAGCTTGTATTCAAACGAAAGTAGTGTTAAAAGCCACCTAGTCATTTATCCACCCAAACTTAAACATAGGAAATGACGTCCTTCTTCATTTTGACCGTTTATTTACGATGTTGTCAGGTTAAGTTCCGTGCAATCACGTCACATCATTGCAATCCCTTTCACACTCTAAATAATATGAAGTGTTTATAACACAATAAGAGACATTCCAGCCTAACGTGTGAATATACTGGCCCACGCAAGCATTTAATGTTGATATTCAACACGTGGTGTAATGACCTGTTTATTACTTCCTCGTATTCCTCTCGAAATAAAGAAAATTATAATCACCTATATTTTCAATTTGGGGAAGGTGTTGTTTGCGTATATCAAAGGTATATCAAAGGTGGCTGTGGTGGTATGTTCGAGTGGTCAGTCGTTTATACAATAAGGATAAAATTGAATCCAAGACGAATAATGACAATTACACTTCTTTGACTTTAATTGTGATTAATTATGCTTTCCTATATGTATACTGATAGATACTGTCATCATAGAGATTGTCTCATTTCTTGGTGTGGCTCATAAATGTAACAGAAACGTTGTTTGTATGAATATGTTTATTAGGGAAAGAAAATAGGCATGCATCACCAAGTATACATTTGTTACTTACATATCCCTACAACTTATGGCTGTGGATTTACCTATATAACCACTAGAACAAGTGTAAAGTTTGAAGTACTTTGAAAGCGGTATATGTTTCGGACACGTGGTTGTAGCAGCATGATAAAACATAAGCTTAAGTCGCCCTAATCTTAAAAGATGCTCCAATCGCATAACAATCCGATATTATGGCTTCTGACATAGTTTAGAAATTTATTTTTAGATCCGTATAAATATATCTGTCGGCCTATATATGTATTAAATTGAGTCTACATTTCGTTTATATAGCGCGGAGTGACGTTGGAACTAATATCCAGCTAGACTGTTAATGCGGACTGCTCCACAAACAAACTAACTGTACTCCGCCCAGGTATAAAATATATATAGATCGTTCTCACAAATGGTGCTAGTCTGATTGGAGAGAGTGTCGTGTCCAGTGTCTGTAATATAGATTTTCCGACGGGTGAGGCACAGTGCGCTCACTCTACATCGTAGAATTTGACTAGCGATAAGCACAAAATCGAGCGAGAAAGCAGTCTCTGACAACTCATGTACATTGATAAGTGCTGTATACATGTTTAGTAATACGTACAGGACCCGCGACATGTATATTCCTTTTTAATTGACTAATTGTTAGAGAAAAATTAGGTAAGGCGAAGCTCTAACAAAATCCCCTACCATTGTCTGGTGAGGACTGAGGTATGAATCAACGAGACTGATCAGATAACGCTTGTGAGGCAACCACGAGATAATAGCTCATTATGTGGGCCCCTAGGTTTTGCCGCATTCTTCCGTTTCAAAAACCGTTTCTTGTCGTCTTCTTGTTGTTGTTATTTTTATTCGATAGTTTGATACATACATTTTAAATTTGATTTTTTCATTTTGTCCAATCACACTGTCTGTCTGAGATGGAGGTTAATATATCGCCCACAATATAGTATATCGTTATTTTTATGCCCCCGGTAGCGGTAAGTAATATTTCCCTTTCTAGATTTATAATATATATTTATAGAGTTGCTTTGGCCTACGATGATTGATCTATCGTGTATTGTTTGAGTGGCGTTAACATCGTACTTTACATGGCCAGTAAATAATTGAAACACGGAAAGAACCCGACGTTAAGCAGCTTGCGATCTCCGCCGGTATCGGGTACCCTCAAACATCCAAAGACACTATATCTGTTGATCCTTCTTTTTGTGACAGTTTGACTGGTAGATTGCACCAACC
This sequence comes from Mopalia muscosa, assembly GCA_031763545.1. Lineage (NCBI taxonomy): Eukaryota > Metazoa > Mollusca > Polyplacophora > Chitonida > Mopaliidae > Mopalia > Mopalia muscosa. The sequence continues at coordinate 8,075 of JARFOD010004468.1, read as the reverse complement.
CAAACTTTAATCAGACCAAATCACTTCCGTTTTACTCGCCCCGGGATAAAGTTTAAAGTTTAAAACATGTATCTGAGCGAATCATTTAGATTGGAACAGAAAATATCCTCAGATGGTAGTTGTGATTGTGCTTCAAAACTGTATCAGGTGAGTGAACGAAATGTCTTGGAAGATACAGACATTCCATGATTTTCACTTTATCCACCCCGTATTATAAGTTTATGGTAACATTAAGAAAAATTAAATTTTTAAAGTGCCTTCTTGGATTTTTTGTTGTTGTTTATTTGGTTATTGTTTTTAAGCTGGGCATTAATTGGTTATTTGCTGCTTTTAGTACTATTTTCCTGAGAGGCGGAATACCTTCATATACTTTGTAAAATCGTAGAAATAATAACGTGTTATTAACGTAATAACGCTCATATCTTTCTCTGTCCTTATCGACCTGACGTCCGTGATCACAAAACCGACTGCTTGTGAGATTGCGCAAAGTATACATGGTAGATACAATACTGAGTTCTAATCAGCTAACAGGGTGGATTAACCCAGTCGATTACTGACACATTCCTTACATATCCCAAATAGTGGAGCTCTTCAAGGGTCTTAATGGTCTACTTGTAATGCGTTTAGCGGGTCTATATTTTTGCAGCGGAAGTACATATACCCGGTACGTGTCGGGGTTAAATGCACGATAATATCTTTATAAAAAAAATTCTAAAGCTGGAAATAAACGGATTCAGACCGCGCCCTTTTCCCGCTTTTTTCTGCGGAGACAGACGGAAGTAGGCCCACCAATGAAATTATTCTTTAAGCGAGAGAGAATATTGATAATGTAAAAAAAAAACAGTTGTCATATCAGCCACTTTAATTCCAGGTGAAACTGAAGTCTTCACAGCTCACAGGGGCGTTAATCCGGACCGATTAGGATAATAAATAGACTTAAATAGTCAAATTTACTTGTTTGGCCATCTTTAAGTGTCGTTTTATATATATATAAAATATATATATATATGTTAAATACGGAATGATGCGAATATAGAAAAAAAAGCAGGATTATATGGTTAGTCTTCTCTTAATCTCCTATCAAGGACACGTTTGTTAACTACAAAGTCATTAATCCCATTCTGTAGTTTTTCCAAGAAATAAATATTGTTTTAGTGTTGATAGTAAGTTTTACCGACCTAATATATTGCCGCGTATAAAACAAAAATCAAGACATATATATTCTATGCAATAAACAACTCACCAATTCAGTTTATTCAACACGTACTATGTACAAAGTAATTATGAAATTACATGTCATTTAAACGCCACTTAACTTTCCTATATCCTGAATGCTCGTTATTACCGTTTAAACTGCACCCAATGTTTTGTCAGTTAGACAGTCGACCATTATGTCTAGGTATACAGACAACAGTTTTTACACAATGATTTGGTTAACCCGAGTGACGCTTCTGTGGATATTGAGTAAGTCGGACAATTAAATCTCGCGTCATATGGCGAGATATCAACAGGATATTGCGCAATTGATCAAGAGGCTCATCAGTGGGTATTAAGCCCAGCTTGTTCAACATTTTTGTTGACTTCTCCCTAAATGTTTGGTTAACGCTTGGTGTTTTTGCATGTTAGTACCAAGATGAAAAAGAACAATTAATGCATGTTGAATGTCAAACATGATTTGGTAAACGTAGCATGCGTCAAACTAAATCCGGGATAAACATTTTGTTTGAACATAAATGAATTTTTAGTTATTCTTTACTACAATTGAAGACAATTCCGCCATATTGTTCGCAGACAAATTGGATTGTAAACAAAAACCATTATCACTTTAACAAGAAAACACTATATCATTTTCGGGTTGCGAGGGCTTCCTGTTGTTCTGGTGCTCTCAGAGTCAAGGAGCAGAAAGAAGCCGGTCTATGTGGGAGCTTCATGTTGTCCTGGTGCCCTCAGAGTCAAGGAGCAGAAAGAAGCCGATCTATGTGGGAGCTTCATGTTGTCCTGGTGCCCTCAGAGTCAAGGAGCAGAAAGAAGCCAATCTATGTGGGAGCTTCATGTTGTCCTGGTGCTAACAGAGTCAAGGAGCAGAAAGAAGCCGATCTGTGTGGGAGCTCCATGCTGTCCTGTGGCTCTCAGAGTCAAGGTGCAGAAAGAAGCCGATCTGTGTGAGAGCTTCATGTTGTCCTGGTGCTCTCAGAGTCAAGGAGCAGAAAGAAGCCGATCTGTGTAGGAGCTTCATGTTGTCCTGGGGCTCTCAGTCAAGGAGCAGAAAGAGGCCGATCTATGTGGGAGCTTCATGTTGTCCTGGTGCTATCAGAGTCAAGGAGCAGAAAGAAGCCGATCTATGTGCGAGCTTCATGTTGTCCTGGTGCTCTCAGAGTCAAGGAGCAGAAAGAAACCGATCTTTGTGGGAGCTTTATGTTGTCCTGGTGCTCTCAGAGTCAAGGAGCAGAAAGAAGCCGATCTGTGAAGGAGCTTCATGTTGTTCTGGTGCTCTCAGAGTCAAGGAGCAGAAAGAAGCCGATCTGTGTGGGAGTTTCATGTTGTCCTAGTGCTCTCAGAGTCAAGGAGCAGAAAGAAGCCGATCTGTGTGAGAGCTTACTGTTGTCCTGGTGCTCTCAGAGTCAAGGAGCAGAAAGAAGCCGATCTGTGTGACAGCTTACTGTTCTCCTGTGGCTCTCAGAGTCAAGGAGCAGAAAGAAGCCGATCTGTGTGAGAGCTTACTGTTGTCCTGGGGCTCTCATAGTCAAAGAGCAGAAAGAAGCCGATCTGTGTGAGAGCTTACTGTTGTCCTGGGGCTCTCAGAGTCAAGGAGCAGAAAGAAGCCGATCTATGTGAGAGCTTCATGTTGCCCTGGTGCTCTCAGAGTCAAGGAGCAGAAATAAGCCGATCTGTGCAGAAGCTTCATGTTGTCCTGGGGCTCTCAGAGTCAAGGAGCAGAAAGAGGCCGATCTATGTTAGAGCTTACTGTTCTCCTGGGGCTCTCAGAGTCAAGGAGCAGAAAGAAGCCGATCTGTGTGAGAGCTTACTGTTGTCCTGGGGCTCTCAGAGTCAAAGAGCAGAAAGAAGCCGATCTGTGTGAGAGCTATACTGTTGTCCTGGGGCTCTCGGGGTCAAGGAGAAGAAAGAAGCCGATCTGTGTGGGAGCTTCAAGTTGTCCTGGGGCTCTCAGTCAAGGAGCAGAAAGAGGCCGATCTTTGTGGGAGCTTCATGTTGTCCTGGGGCTCTCAGAGTCAAGGAGCAGAAAGAGGCCGATCTATGTAGGAGCTTCATGTTGTCCTGGTGCTCTCAGCGTCAAGGAGCAGAAAGAAGCCGATCTGTGTGGGAGCTTAGTGTTGTCCTGGTCCTCTCAGAGTCAAGGGTCAGCAAGAAGCCGATCTGTGTGAGAGCTTAATGTTGCCCTGCTGCTCTCGGGGCCACGGATCAGGAATAAGTCAATCTGTTTTTAATCTCTTTGTCAATATTATTAAAGTTAATCATTGTAAATTTGTTTCATTTTACTGGTGCCCTTTGTAATGTGTAGGCCTAGGGATCTTGAGGCAGTCCAGCGTAATACTCTTAAGTTTTCTCAAGCAGTCTGCCTTTTGGATTCTCTATTGCTTCGACGAGTGTGGGAGGTTTTTCTCGAGGTAGATCTATCAGTCAAGCAAGTTACTGGCGATGTAAAGTGATCGTATGACTCGTATAAGAGCACAGCGTTCAAGACCAATTAAATAACAAAGAAATATATTTATATATCCTGATGGGGGCAAGAAATTTTTTCTCTCTTTATTTATTCAAAATACATATCCATTCTCGCTATAAATCGTTATTATTTAGACCCTGATTTGTCTGCTTTGATTGAACGAATCACCCAAACATGGCAGTAACATTGTCTTTAGTTCTTCAAACACCAATTTCATTTATCTAATACTTCCAAACTTTTTGGTTTTATAAACAATATATACATGTAGTCGAATGACTACTGTATCATCTTCACAACTATCCTAGGGTTCATTTGAAGTCTTCTCAATGAATGTATCTGATGTAGCGGAGCCAGAGAAGTTGTCAGTGTGTAAGTGCAGACAACTTTTATTAGCTGTCTAAAAGCTAATGGGTATACCATTGACAATAAAGCCACCATTGTTTGGGGTATCAAGGTGTTGTAGACACGCTTAAAAGTCAAGGATGTTTTGAACTTGCTGTGAGAAATGGTAAATACAATCGAGAATCGTATAAGATTTGCTCGAGACTCTTGTCTAACAATTGTATAACCATAACCTCATCAGTTGGGCAGGTACAGTGGTGATTGTTTTACACTTCAAAATAAGATGCTTATGTTAAGCTAGAAGAGTGCTAATACAAACCACACAGTCCTGTGTACTTTGAGACCCACTATTCACTATAAGTTGATATGTACTTATATTAAAATATCAAGAAAACCTTAACAATAAATTGTTCAAATTTTGCCACCGTAAATTTAAAAATAAACAACAGAGATTAATCGACTATAGACGATAGGCCACTTGATCCGGTTTAACTCGATCTCATAACACTGTTATACTTGTACTGTTTGACTCTATGACAATGGTTGACAATGAAATATTAGTGCTCAATTTAATTAAATACATTAAGTCTTTCATATGATTTAATAAAACTATCACACATTGAAGATCTAGGAGTTATTGGCCCTAAATTATCTTTATATAATGTGTGTCAGCTGTCAATTCAAGATTTTTCTATAATTTCACAGCTATCTCGAATCACCTTGTCATTTTTAGCTTACAACAGTTAATAAATGTTTATTAAATATATGTATAAAAGGTATCGAGGTATCTATTCTCTCCACGCATCATCAGTTGTAAGTTCATATTTCACAGGGTTCCAATTAAGAGGTTATATTTTTTGAATTAACGAAACTAATTACTATATCTCCTAGTTGGATCTTATCAAATTTAATTTTGTGTCTATCTAAGCGCCGTCGGAGTCATTTTCTTCATTCACAATAAGCTGATTGTTTATTGTTTCCACGTGACCAGAATTATAATCCGATGGTTCTTGTAAATTACATATTAATTTATTTTCTTTAATCCCTTAATCTATTGTCTTAATCTAAAATATACAGTGTGTGTATTGTCATATTTAAGACAATCTCCAACGCTCTCCCAGTGTTGACAGAAAACTTGTATAACTATTGAATTCGCTCTATTTTACTGGATGGACAATCCGCTATTTACGCGGAATTCAGTTAAACGACTAAAAGTTAAAAAAGCATTCAACTGACTTAAATCTATTAGAAACAGAAATAAATATAGAAAACAAATAGTTGATTGGGCGAAAACTTCGACTGAAAACTAATTTCTTAGAAAAATATTAGCAAAAGTCAAGATTTTAATTGATGAAAAAATACAAGAAATGAAAAGAAGTGGAAGGGATTTAAGCTTGAACTGTTTACTCTCTCTCTCTTTCTCTTGTAAACCGCGTAGAGGAGTAAATATTGTAGGCGGTATAAGAGGGTTAGGAGGTGTTGTTGGTCACGGAGGCTAATCTATAGAGGCGGTTTGTCATGAAATCACTTATAGCCGTTTAACAGAATGTCTTCACTGAGCTTAATAATAGTTCTGGTCCTGGTAATTGGACACTTGGGCAAAATGGTCAGGGCACAGGTCTGTTGTTACAGGTCAAACAATCGATTTACTAGTGGGACAATGGTTAGGTGTTAGAGACGGGTCAGCCAGCAGAGAAAGACTGTCACCTGAGACTGGCTTATTCAGACAGGTATTACCTTGTTAACTGACCGATTGTTTTCAGCTGATTGACCGTCAGTGGGAGATCTATCACGGGCGGTCACTTCAAACAAACAAACCGGAAGACAGCCAAAACTTTAGCTACTGAACATTCCAGTGTGGATTGCGCTGAATAAAAGAGTTCCTCAGAAAAACTAACTATTCTGCTTAACCGCAACTCCAGTGCGATTGTTCGACAAGAGGCGATCGTCGCCAGATACCGGGTGGTCGGCGGAAAGAGTTTTCAAAGAGTGGTCTACCCGCAACAACCCTTCAATCAAGATTACCCCGATCGAACGGCTGTCATTTCAATGGGAACAGCGGCTTAGAGACAATAATCACATTAAGACATTATTATAATAAACCAAGCAGGTAATTTCCTTAGTGAAAACTACCGAGATCTCTTAACACACAAAAAGCAAAATAAGGTGCAGCCAAAACGTGTAAAAGCAGCGAGAGACACATACAGAGTAAAGCGCCGATAATGATAATTTAAAAACTGGTTAAGGCGATGTTTTAGATGATGCATTGATATAACCAGGCAGTCAATAGAGAATGGTCAATACATGAGAGTACCCCTGGGGTTAGTGAATGGTTGGGGCACGGGTTAGAGGTGTGGTGCCCTGTGGGTGTCGGAAAGAAACACCCGACAATAGGCCTACAACCGCTTGGGGAGGGTATAATCAGCTCTAAGTTGAGTAACTATACAATTTTCTTGACGGCAATTGAAATCTAGTAAAGAGATTGTCGAGGAATGTCGACTTACTTCCCCAGCTATCTTAATCAATTATTCCTTTAGATAGTGTCAGATTCTGCTTTACTCCGACTTTCCTTTGCATGAATTGGGCAGTTAAATAGGATTTGTCCACATCGCCCAGGGGCACAGGGTCATTCCAATCTCTCTTTCGGCCCACACATTCAACCACTATATCTCCTCGTTCCACATGTAACGTTTCTCAAACTAAAACTCCATTGAGAGGTCTGAACAGCGTTATGTCAACTAGCGAGACATAAACACTTTATTTACACAATATACATTTTCGATTATTTCAATTAATAAAGATAATTTAAGCATGAAAGCTTATAGTGGGGTTTATTATGTATCCATTATTTGGTAAGCCCTATATTAAGGGATATATCTGTCTTTTATAGTATTTGAAGTGATGATGAGCAATATGTCAAATTACGGTCAACAGAATTGTTAATGCTTAAGATCAAATGAACTTAAAGTAAATAATACAAGAAGCTGGGTGATTTCATTTATTTTTATTTTTAAGTTACCATTAGAACATAAGTAAAATAAGATAAGTACTAAACCAGCTTTCTAACTCACTTGGGCGTTATCATCTCGTTGTTCTTTAAATGAATATTGTATTACACGCTGAGTCCATCTTTGTAGTAATTGCCTTATCACGACTAAGTGAGTCGTCATGGACTTAATACGCGTTAGTGTGTAGTAATTAATGGTCTTGTGGCGAGTTAATGATTAGTAATTACCTTAATACGAGTTGCTGTGTAGTGTTTGCCCTATAAAGAGTTATACTGTGTACTGTTTGCCTTATAAAGAGTTATACTGTGTACTGTTTGCCCTATAAAGAGTTATACTGTGTACTGTTTGCCTTATAACGAGTTATACTGTGTAATGTTTGCCTTATAACGAGTTATACTGTGTACTGTTTACCTTATAAAGAGTTATACTGTGTACTGTTTGCCTTATAACGAGTTATACTGTGTAGTGTTTGCCTTATAACGAGTTATCCTGTGTACTGTTTGCCTTATAACGAGTTATACTGTGTACTGTTTGCCTTATAACGAGTTATACTGTGTAGTGTTTGCCTTATAACGAGTTATACTGTGTACTGTTTTCCTTATTAAGAGTTACTGTGTAGTAATGGCATTCTTTCGAGTTAGTGTGTAGTAATTGCCTTATGACGAGTGTAGCAATGGCCTTACTACGAGTTAGTGCCTAGAGTTTGCCTTATAAAGAGTAAGTGTGTTGAGTTTGCCTTATAACAAGTTACTGTGTGTAAATGGCCTTATTACGAGTAAGTGTGAAGAGTTTGCCTTATAGCGAATTACTGTATATTAAATGCCTTATTATGAGTTAGTTCGTAGTCTTAGCCTTATAACAAGTCAATGTGTAGTAATTGCCTTATTACAAGTTAGTGTATAGTTATGGCCCTTGTTGCGAGTAAGTGGGTATTAATTGCCTTATCACGACACAGTGTGTCGATAAAGCGTCCACATTTTTGATGATTTTATATATTGCACATGGTTTTTAATCTTATTGTATATTACACTTAACCCGTTTTA
>JARFOD010004467.1:0-42559 GCA_031763545.1 Mopalia muscosa | reverse complement strand
GAACAAAACCAGTCTTGGCGTGGACATCAAGTAAATGAAATTAACGAAACCAGTCTTGGTGTGGACATCAAGTTTGTTTCACTTATATGACGACGGATTGTCAGCTTCACACTGCACCTAGCCTGATTACGGTGGCAAATCGGGAGGAAAACTCGTAAAAACCACCCCTGCGATTTCCGGAGCCACCACATGTGACTCGCTCATATACTTGATGGTCGACAGGCGGACTCGATCCAGTGAACGGGACGTCGAAGCAGGTTCAGTTTAGTAAGCGAGCACGCTACCACAAAGCCACGGCGCGGGCGTGCACTTCAAGTAAATGAAATGAAATATATACAGAAATAAAACCAGTCTTCGTGTGGATGTCAAGTAAACAAAATGAAAGAACAAAGGTATAAAACCTGTCTTAGCGTGGACATGAAGTAAATGAAATCAAATGTGCACAGGAACAAAACCAGTGTGTTTGTTTGTTTCATTGGCGTTTAATGTCGTACTCAAGGGTATTTCACTTATAAGACGACGGATTGTTCACTTCACACTGCACCTAGCCTAATTAAGGTGAGAACCCAGAGGAAACTTCGTAAACACCACCCCAGCCACAAGATGTGACCCGCTCATATACCAAATGGTCGAACTAGATCCCGTGAACGGTACATCGAAGCACATTCAGTTTAACAGTATTTTCGTTATTTTGGGATAACACTTTCTTAGTTTGAACAGATTCTAGTTCAGAAAAGTTTGCAGATTGAAAGCCGTCGGGGAATCGAACCCCGGACCCTCATAGTTAGGCACCTTAATCGCCAGCAGTAAATGCCGACCACCTAGACCACTCAGCCACCCGACCTTCTATAGAAGGTTAGACAGCTGGAGTCTAGATAGGTGCAGTTTAATAAGCGCGCACGCTAACACTAAGCCACGGTCGCGGGCTCTGCACTTTAAGTAAATGAAATGAAATGTGCACAGAAATAAAATCAGTCTAAGCGTGGACCTCAGTAAATGAAATGAAATATACACAGGAACAAAACCTGTCTTAGCGTGGACATCAAGTAAACGAAATGAAATATACACAGGAACAAAACCAGTCTTGGCGTTGACACTAAGTAAATCCAATGTGCACAGGAACAAAACCAGTCTTAGCGTGTACATCACGTAAATGAAATGAAAAGTTATCAGGAATAAAACCAGTTTTAGCGTGGACATGAAGTAAGTGAAAGGAAATGTGCACAAGTACAAAACCAGTCTTGGTGTGGACATCAAGTTTGTTTGTTTGTTTCATTGGCGTTTAACGTCGTACTCAAGGGTATTTCACTTATAAGACGACGGATTGTTCACTTCACACTACACCTAACCTGATTACTGTGGAAAACCGGGAGGAAACCTCATAAAAACCACCCCAGCGATTACCAGGGCCACAAGATGTGACCCGCTCATATACCTGATGTTCGACAGTCGGACTCGATCCTGTGAACGGTACATCGAAGCACATTCAGTTTAACAGTATTTTCGTTATTTGGGATAACACTTTCTTAGTTTGAACAGATTCTAGTTCAGAAAAGTTTGCAGGTTGAAAGCCGTCCGGGAATCGAACCCCCGACCCTCATAGTTAGGCACCTTAATCGCCAGCCGTGAATGCCGACCACCTAGACCACTCAGCCACCCGGCCTTCTATAGAAGGTTAGACAGCTGGAGTCTAGATAGGTGCAGTTTAGTTAGCGCGCACGCTAACACTAAGCCACAGTCGCGGGCTCTGGAAACCAAGTAACCAAAATGAAGAGTTATCAGGAATAAAACCAGTCTTAGCATGAACCTCAAGTAAACAAAATGAAATGTGCTCAGAAATAAAACCAGTCTTAGCGTAAACGTCAAGTAAACAAAATGAAATGTGCACAGAAATAAAACCAGTCTTAGCGTGAATCTCAAGTAAACAAAATGAAATGTGCACAGAAATAAAACCAGTCTTACCGTAAATGTCAAGCAAACAAAATGAAATGTGCACAGGAATAAAACCAGTCATAGCGGGGACATCAAGTAAACGAAATGAAATGGGCAAAGAAATAAAACGACTCATAGGCTAGACATCAAATAAACAAAATGAAATGTGCACAGGAACAAAACCAGTCTTAGTGTGGATATCAATTAAACAAAATGAAATGTGCACAGGAGTAAAACCAGTCTTGGCGTTGACACTAAGTAAATGCAATGTGCACAGAAATAAAACCAGTCTTACCGTGGACATCAAGTAAACAAAATGAAATGTGCACAGGAATTAAACCAGTCTTAGCTCAGACATCACGTAAATGAAATGAAATATGCACAGGAATAAAACCAGTCTTAGCGTGGGACATCAAGTCAACAAAATGAAATATGTACAGGAATAAATCCAGTCTTAGCGTGGGCATCAAGTAAACAAGTTGCCATGTGCACAGGAACAAAACCAGTCTTAGCGCGGACATCACGTAAATGAAATGAAACAAGAAATAAACCAAACTGTAGACTTAAAACCAGCCTTTGTTCCCACTGGAAGTAAACAAAGCTATGTGTACGCAATAACAGATATAATATTCAGTAGTGTGAACAAGAAGTAAACCAAGATGTGTGCACCTGAATAAAACCAGTCTTTGAGAGCACACCAAGTATACAAAACCATGTGTACGCAATAATAGAAATAGTTTAAATCTGCCCATGAAGCAAACGCAAGTATTTATACAGGAATAAAACCAGGCTTAGTGTGCACTCGTGCAACACCAGTCTATGTTTATAAAGGTTTCTGAGCACACGAAATGAATCAGATTATGTGTGCACAGAAATTAAAGCAACGTTTGTGTGCACACGAAAGAAAATCAGACCATTGTGTACACATGAATACAAACAACGTTTGTGTGCACACGAAAAAAAATCAGATTATTTGTACAGAGGAGTTAAAGCAACGTCTGTGTGTACACGAAGTGAATCGAACTATTTGTGCATAAGATGAAAGCAACGTTTGTGTGCACTATGTGTACACAGGTATAGAAATACCGATAATCGTTTTGTTCGGGAGACAAAACCCAATAAGACAATTCTGACAGTTAATTATTATCACAGGAAGGAAAGGTGCGGCAATTTTCACAATATAACATATAACGCAAGTGTCGACAAAACAGTCATGAAAATAAGTGCAAAGCAGTAATAATAACCCCGTAAACCATTTGGGCGCTAGTGAAGATAATGTCCACAGGAAGTAAAGGCGTGTCAGGTTTCACGTTTTAACATCTAATATTGTCCCCAAAACGAAACAATTATGAGAGTCACGTATCAAAATCAGTCAACAAAATATAGTACACACGCGAAGAAAGCCAGTTACGAAAGTCGCGTAAACATAATGGGAGCAATTGAAAAATATCAATATACTTCGCACACGAAGAAAGTCAGTTATAACAGTTCTGAAAACAAATTGAGCACAAATGAAAACCCAATATAATGAGCACGCGCAGGAAAACGTTTATGAGAATCACGTAAAGAACTTGAATACAGGTGGAGAACCAATATATTGAGCACACGAAAAACTGATTTATAAGAGTACCGGTACCGTTAACAAATTGGGCGCTAGCGAAAACATTGGACGCACGAAGAATGTTAGTTATAAGAGTCCCGTAAACAAATTGGGAACAAGTGGAAAACCAATATATTTTGCACTCGAGATATTGCTAGTGTATTCAATAAAACAAAATGAAAGACATAATAAGTCTGCAAACCAGGATTCAAATGTCCATTTTTCCTTGTACATAACAAAGTCAGTGTAAAGATAATAAGTGTAAGTATGAATATGACGAAAGCCAGCAATGTGGTGCACAGGACGAAACAGTGTCTGAGTGCAAAGGAGATCAACCAATCGTTGTTCAGGAAGAATTCCAGCGAGAGTTAAATCGAATCACAGAAAGACAATCAAGTCTCGGCACGAATTAAATCCGCATTGGTGGGCACAGGAAGGAACTACTGTAGTCCACACAAGAACAAAAGCATAAATATTTTTTTTTAAATATCGGGTTAATCCAATTAAGTTTGGGATAATAAAAGAAGGAAGTTAGCCTGAATATTTGAACTGTATACAGCGGTTCCGATAAGACGTACCCAGATTGTGGGTATTGGTGTCACTGCCGTGTTATATGGTGAATTATACTGTCTGTTTTATACTGTAATCCTGGCAAGGTTATTTGTGACTAATGTCACGGTTGTTTAGATCATTAATTAAAGAAAACAGTATGTTATTGTTTCAAACAAATTCGGACGAACTGGACAAGTGTGGGAGTGAATAGCCAGACGGAAACATACATGTAAAATCGACAGCAGCCCGTCATGCTAAGCGACATGGTGTTTCGGTGACTGGTCTAAAACACTCTACAACTGTGCAAGATGACAGGGATAAATAAGTATTATCCCATCACAAAATAGTTATTTCCTTATAAACAACACCTCAATTCTCTCTCGTTAAATACAGTCTGATTACAATAGGTCCTATGTTGAACGTGTCAAGCCTCTATTCAAGCTGACAAACCCTCTCTGATAGGACATAAACACAATACAATTAAATAAATAGAAAAACAAGGACTAATTTTGTATGGCGCACCACCGCCCACCCGCCAGTAAGCATTCAACCATGCGACGCGTGTTGATTCAAACATCTACTGATAAAATATATCGAAGCAAATTATTTCTGGAATCCAATTTTAGAGAAAGATGTGCTAAAAATATACAATATATAGCGCTGCAGTAAAGAGGAATTTCATAAATGTGGCTCCTATACTCATGCTGATAAAATTTGTAAACAGTTATTGTATTCGAAGTAAATTTGAAGAACGACTGACGTTGACATAAAGCGTTAAGGGATAAAATTGTTATCAAGAGACTCATCTTGCACACCTTCAGATCAGACAAATCATTAAACCTGCTAATGCTTTTTGCCTAGACAAGGTATAACGCAGTAGTTGAGGAAAAAAGACTATATAACTAGTCCGTATATTATTATTTATTTTCTACTTCAGTAAATATCTAATATATATATAGAAATATAACATATAAATATTATTAAATATATATATAAATATAAAACATAAACATAATAAATATATATATAAATATATATACATGTATATATAACATATAAAAGTCAATCTTGTCGGATTTTATATCCAAAGTTAGCGATTTCACCTATTTGTGTCAAATACTAATCGTTGTTGTACGTATCCATTTGTTTTACCTAACCCTTTGTGTTTCACACAAATTGAAAGTTAATAAAATGAAGATAACTTGAAATGGGACTTAGGCCTGTTGAATCCCAAAACAGCAATGGCTTTATTTAATTGCATGGTGCTTTGTCTTATTACAGCACGGGGCTAATGGTAATGGAGTATAGCGACGCTTTCTTCTGCCTGATTTCCCATTGTACATCTGCTGAAAAGAGCTGATAGCAATCAACTAGAGGGGTGACCTGATATAACACCTGGGCTAAAGCAGCTAAGATTGGAAATCTCCAGACCAGAGGAAGAAATTAAAGTCCCCATCACGGAAACCAGAGAAATTCTCTTCTTGTCGTTCAGAGAAATAATTGCTAACACGGTGTAAGATTGAGACAACTGCTGTACATGTTACAGGATAGAAACCGTCTTCCACCAGGCGACACGTGGCGCATCAGAGGGGTTAGCTTCCACAGCCAGCACACTGCTTAATATTATACGTAATTATACGTGGGTTTATGTCGAAAAAGTGGCGTTTGTTATGGTGTTAATAGTAATTTGTTGTTTAAGGGTTCTGTCAGTGTGACACCCGACCCCTACGGCACACTCCTTGCCCCTGGGGACCATGCTAGTGACTGGTATCACCTTGTTAGGTTTGCTCGGTGCAACTCCCTGGTGGCTCAAAGCTTCTTTTATCATGGAGATTTATTAGGGAAAGCATATTCCAATCACAGACAATACTTACAACTATCATCAGCTAAGAAAGATGATCTGATTTAGTTTGAAAATATCAAATTTCGTTCTCCGAATAAACTTAATGCGGGTGTTTCTGTCCCAGCTTTCTGATAGTTAACCCAAATCTAGAAATCCTGTCTCAGACTGCCTTTTTAGTATGGTCAACAATGATATTTAAAATACAGGTCAAATTGATTGAGAGTATATTCCTTTGTGTGAATTCAAAATTGAGTGATTACGGTGGGTGTATTATACCAGACACTCAAGCTAGACAAAATTAATAGCAATGCTATATGGGGCCACAAAACGCGGTTCCTTATGATTTACTCTAATAAAAATTGCGTACCTTTGACTGATGCTCGTATAAAATAATAATTTCAGGCATTCATTTAAAACAGCATTATTTAATAGTTGGTTTTGTTTAACGATAATTAAAATACAGACATGGCAGTAAATCAAATCTGAGAATATTGCGTACGTGTTGAGGTTATTGGCGTAATAACACGGATAGCCCCCATCTCTATATTCATGAAGAAAAAACCAGAAGTAAGCCTGTGAAAAAGCTTTTGTTGCTATACACTATTTTGATAAGTTAACAGTTGTTCATTTTGCCCCCAACTGTCGGAATATCCACCCAAACAACAGTTCAGTTTTCACTAATCTATATAACAGAGCATACAACTACAGGAAGCTCCTATAGGGAAATGCGTTTTTATGAGAGCGACTTGGCGTCTTTGGAAACAAGGAACTTAATAATCAGTTTCCCTAGACATTCTATGATGGAGAAAACAGCTGACAGACGATGAAATATGTCTTTCCAAATATCGGCTTTACGCTACTTCAAAACTCACATCATATACTGGCTATTGTTAATCAAATAGCCTTGTTACGGTGCTCGATTCGTTGAAACTAATTAGAAACTGTGGAATCGCTAAGTAAGTATGACAGTCTCAAATAGCGAGTCTAGCACTGGCTGGAAACACATATAAATCTACATTGACACACTAAATCGTGTTTTACTGGGAGTAGTAAATCCGCCATAGCTCCATAACACCGGTTATGTTCTTATCAAGCAGTTATTAAATAGTTACCACATATAACAGATTTAATAAAATGCAATAAACTATTTATTATAAAAATAATAATAATAAACACGCTATGGACCACTGATCAGTTGTAGATTTATGTTCTGTACATATATTTTTTTAAAACGACTGACGAATAGATTGTTCAGTAAATAATAAAAAAGGCAAAATTTGAAGTATTTTTTAAACGTTTTGTATAATATGTAAAATCAATAAGTGTTTTAGAAGTTGGCTTTAGTGTAATGTGATGCCATCATCCCCCCCTTATCCGGCCAAACACTCACACAGTTTTACTGTAGATATACATCTGGTTTCATTTCAGCACACCCGTGGCATGATATTAACAAATAAACCAATACATATACATCTCAGCGCTACACTGTTTATATACTTTACACAGCAGCAGATATTTTAGAAAAAGAGTTATCCAAACGACATCCTTTTATTTATTTTAAAAAATGAAACTTGTGAAAATAAAATAACTGTATATAATCCCCAACAAAGAATTATGTGAGGTAAAAAAAAAATTGAATTCATCATCCATTATTTAACCATAGGGTTTTGTTATGTCAAAACTGTAAAGGGAATCTTGATTTATGCTTGAATTATTTTTGACAGTGGCTTTAAAGACAATATCAAAATATACCAAAGAAGTGATAACGATTTGCATGCAGTGTGTGGTTTGTGGCTTCTTTTTTGTTTTGCGTAACAAAATGCAATTCGGTTTAATGTGAAATTCCTGATATGGGGGGGTAATTTGCCGGATAAATTTCCGGGATGAATAAATCTCCCATGAGGAATTCCTTCAGCCACGGTCTGATCAAACAATCAGCTTAAGTGATTTGGTTACGGACAGCTCAAATACATACCTTTCTATAAACAATAAACATAAGATAATAATTTATTTCGAAATTAGATTTTATCGAATTTATTTATCCCCAAAATCAAAGAAATTAAACCAACAAATGTGGCTGTTAAACTGCAGGTAAACTCAAAAGCAAAATGGCATCACTTAGGAAATAAACAGTTTGGGACTAAGAGAAACTAAAAATACCGGAAATGCTGATTCACCGGTATTAAAACGTCAAACAACTTGGTCAGTATGTTAATCACAAAAACTAAACCACGATTTAATTAACGTCAAATTATCTACATAATAGATAAATTACCTACATAATTTGTTTTCGAATATTTGAATTGGCTTTAAAAATGTTTGTTACCCAGGTGCGTGTACTAACACTGTTACAAAAGAAAATATGCTTAATTTGCACACATGGTAAGTACTCGTGCTCTGATTGTTAAATTGTTTATAGTTCCGTTTGATACTATAGTGTTTCTTTAAATTACAAAATAAATATTTGTATAACTATTATTAAAATAACTATTTCTCCTAATTATCATTTACAAAAAAGCTTTCTGCAGCCATACTATATAACATCCACAGGCTTTTCAAGAATATTCCAAAATGAAAATTAATTATTTCAATTATAAATCACGGTGAAAACATAAACAATAAATATAAATATCACTGCACTTATTCAAAGTTAATAATTGAAAGAAAACAATGACAAGCAATTGTTATTTTCAGAGATTAGAATTATTAAATATGTGATAGGTTAGTCATAACGTTGGAATCTGTAACTTCCTGTGAATGTGTTTTCTGATAAGAACCAGAAGTAATCCGTACCTAAGGTGATATGATTTCATATCGATGCTGTACAAGTGATTTCTTTTTATTGTGCGAAAACAAATCGATTGCAAATACATTGATATAGGAGACTGAATGATCCTAAAGTATTGTAGTTTTGTCGATCACTATTTATAAAATAAAAAAGACAATATTACGTAAAAAATGGCATTTTTTTAGATTGGTTCTGTAGTAGTAAAACTACAATAAGGTATTGAAACATAACAGTAGTTCAAATATTAGCCAGACTTCATCGGATATACAAAGCAATTTCCAGAACATGTAGTAACAAATTGTTTTGTCAATAGGCCTGATGCAGGCCAGATACGGACTTTATAAAGATAACTTAAACACGCATCTGTCAGTTCACAAATTCATCACATACTAAATATATAAAACAAAATTATAATATCTATTCCGTAAGCAATCCAATCAGATTATGTAAAACTTAATAACATGCCTAATTAGCGTGTAAAGAAAGTTAACATTACAAAACGATTCTTCAAATTACATATAGAGTCTGTCATGCAGAAAATAAGCCCCACAATCTTTTACAATATGATTAGAAATAAGAACATGCATAAAGCGGTTTTTGCCTTTAAAATAAATGGATATTTGGTATTTTTATCGGAAATTGCAAAGCGAGTAGTATCTTTATAGCTCCAATCAATTACTAGTAATTAAGAGAAGCGATGATAGCCCTGATGTTTTGCTGCTACCCACAGCTTAGCTGTTTGAAGCCATGTTGGGGGATTAGCGGAGCGTTAATCCTCGAGAGACGTTTGGCGCTGAATAAAGTCGTTGAGAGGCTAGGAGTATAGAGCCTTACCGTGTAATAGCCGTACTCCGTTATCGCCACAGCTTCACGGTTGCATTCACATCATATCCAACTGATATATATCTATATTCGTAAAATGTCCAGTTTTCAAACGATTCCAAAACGTCCTTCAAATAACACAAAATTAAAATCCCGAATATCTCATACACACAATAAAAACATTAATCCTCACCAAGATTGCGCGTATTGAGAACAACAATTTATCTACAGCCAAGGCTGGTGTAGATATCCTAGGGAAATCCCTATAGATTGGTAAATCATGGGCTGGACATCGGCCGACCCATTTGGGGTGTAAACAAAGATTGGCTTTATCTGAGAGACAACAGTGGGAAATCTGCTGTTTTATATGGGAGGAAAACGACAGTGATATAGCAGGTCATTTGATCTAAAACTCGAACCTGACTAACTTTGACAGGGGTCCGATAGTGAACCACAGATTTCAAGTCTCTTATACGACATAGCGGATTTGTTGAGCGCGGATTATCTGTCACTAAAACAACTCTCGAGGGGACAGGGTGGCTGACATGATGGGTGAGGTGGAAGGGAATTACTTTTTGTTTCTGTCACAGAGTTGACAAGGCCGTCCGCCCAGCTTACTCCATGTTCGTTTATTAATAAGCGTGTGACAAGGTAATCACACTCTTCAAATAGTTCAGTTTTTTACATGTACCCACCCATATTGATGCTACAGTGATAAAGTCAACAGTTTCTCAAACTAGCCTGCCTTATACGCTTTACTCATCTTCCATCATCAGTTAAATCTGAATACCCACAGGTCACGTGCTCGATCAGTAAATTACCCAGCAATCATTGAGTTACTATCAGCTCTACAGAGCTTCCATCTAATCCTGTCTCCATTAAGAGAACTCCTTCTTTGGGGAGTTTTTGTCTGATTTTTTTTCTCTCTCTCGATTTAATACGCCTAGCCTAGGGGTGTTTTTGTCCAGAATTTCTCTTGCAGCCCTAAAAACACCGGTCTGGGTGATCTATCAATGTCAGTGGAATTATCCGCAAAACGAATCACCCAACATTTCCAGCGATCAGTCGCTCTAATTCTTAATATGAAAGTTTTAAATTACACTTGACTAGCGTCTGCAATGAGACCACTTTGGTTTCTTGGTTGCCTCTTTATTTCAACAAGCGCTAGACGCCATATAGCCATATCTGGACTAGTACAGAGACGCACGAATTGAGAAAGCAAACTATGTAAATCTGAGTGAGAGACCCGAACGAACAGTTCTGTTTAACTCGGGTAAATAAAGAACTAAGCAGTCTATTACCATATGGAGAAGTGTACCGGGGGTGATGGTCGATTGGCATGGAGTGTATCGTAGGCGACAAACTGATGCTTGTGGAATCAAGCATGCCTATGTTTGGTGTTCATTTCGTATTACAGCGCACTTTGTAAAATAAATTGGTATGATTCAGGCTATATGCCAAGCTTACGTATACATGTAAACCTTTGCATCTTTTATTAAATGCATCCTTTATGTCCTATTAAAAATTGAATTGGTATAGAGGGCTCTTTTCACTGTTTCTTATCCAACGAAGAAAAGTTTTCCCAAAGAGAGCAGTCATCCTGTCGCCCATGACTGTTAACCTCAGACAATGGCCGCGTAGCTCACATGTAATCTGAGACCGATGGAGCTAGTCTGCCGATTGGTGCATCGCGTTTCCATTGTGACATACACACAATGCTATTGGTTGTGTCGCCTGTGAAGCGGCTAACGGACCCAAGAGGAGGCCCCAATTATGAAACTTGCCGCGAAAGAACGTATATTTATCACAGCGTCCTCCCTCCACCCTGTTATCAAATAAAATGGCGGAGTTCGTGAAATCTTTAGAATCCGCTAAACGCGCCAAACCAACACACCCACTGTCGTCTGCTGCATTTGGCGAGAGCAGACGACCGCCTCAAGGCACGGCGATAAATAACGTCACAGTCAAGGCAGATGTCAAAAAGATAGATTGTAAGACGGTACATCACAAAACACAACTACTCATTACCTCTCGATTATATCCGGGAAGAGGTCATGACCATGTCTTTATTCGCCACCCCGTCATTTTAACTGTTACACTCTCGTTAACCTAAACTGTCCTGTCGCGAAATACAAACCTGTGTCAAGATAGTATAATAATTAATAAGACGGTAAACAATAATTATTATTTTCCCTTTTAAACATGAATACAGAAAGTATACCATTCTATAGTATATGAGTTAACTCACAGAATACACAGAATTATGGTTCGTTCCTACAATAAACAAATTGAATTGAACCCTTAATACATTTTTTAAAATCCCAGAACTTTTTGACAGAGTAGGCCCTATTCGAGAGAATAAACCACTCCATATCATGCTGTGAAATTCATGACACTTAATCAGACATTATTCTGAAAATATTGGCTTACAACAAGGCTACTGAGGTCTGATTAGTTTAATAATAACTTTGTCCACATATCAACATAATTGACCACAGAAAATCACTTTCATTTTTCTAACTGAACGAAAGCACGATTTCGCCTGTATAACTTTGACACTTCACCCCAGAATAGATTATCGGATTGCGGGGAAAGAATACCCGTTATAGGGACACGCGGATTCAGAACAATAGTCAGATGTTCTGGAAACAAAAAGAATAGAGTAACTATACCCCATGATGCAGAAGCACCAATCAGCGTACGTGTTAATGGTTGAAGATTCGGACGACTGCGGTCATTGAAGGGAGTTCATGTGAGTGAAATTACCATAAGTACGACGCCAAACGTCAGTCAAATAAATCAATAAAACAATATTTGTATTAATCTGAGCGCAAGAGTAGGTTAAGCTGGTTCGTTTAATCACTATACAGTCACACGTTATGGGTATTGAAGTATTGATTCTTGAAATATTGAATATCCTTATAGTTATAATACTATTCTTGTCTTTCTAGGGTCATATGCATGACACAGGGCGCCATTGACTTACAGTTGTTGAAACCACATACGGGATTTATCATTGAGTCTGTTTGACCAGCTTACACGACACGGCCATAGAGGGCGAATCTCAAGAGGCTCTTTACTCGCTAGTTTTGATGTCCTGTGCATAGAAATTTTATCAAGTTTGTGATAATACTCATCCGACTAATATTTCTTTTCAAGCCAGGCAAAGTTTCGTTTACCTGCTTTTCTCCAGTTAGTACGAGCCCTTTAGAAGGCGCCCGTCGAGGATTACCACTTCATGGGATTAGCAGTAATCTGATAGTAGTCTAGCTATACTTTGACAGACATAGGGGAAAAAACACAACTACTTGAATTGGTCAGCCAATTCTGATGAACTCTAGGTCAAATTGTGGACAAGCACATTCATATCAAATATTAAATCCATTTAATATAGTACCCCTTAACTACACGTTATCAAAACATTACGAAATGACTATTATATCCGGCATGCTATAAATATAAGTAAATCAGATATCGTTAGAAAAAGTAATTTTAAAGTATGACCCTTCGTAACCAAGATGAAAAAAAAAATACCATTTAGCTTTAAAAAAAGTTTTTTTTAAATTTAATCAAATGGATCAAAAAAGAATAAACATTTTTTTATTATTCATTAACATAGCATATTTGGACAAATCCCTCTACAATAAAAGCATATTTTGACAACATAAACGCGTATATTATTCCTGTTTCTAACTTAGAAAATATATTCTGAATGTGTAAATAAAAGTTTTTAAAAAAACTGTAATGTGGCTGGTTCAAATGATTCGCCTAGAGAGACAAACGAATGCAAATATTCTGTCAAAATGATCCCTCGTCAATTTAATATGGTTTTTATCTTCTGTTAAAATCTTAATCCAGTTTTATTCTGTATGTAAATGCGCTGCTTGATAATTTCGCTGCACCTTTAAATAATATTATACCGGTTTGAAATTTTCAAAAAGTCAAATTTTATAAATGACATATTTAATAATTTGTAATTTTATATTATAATTGGGCTGTTTTGGAATGTATCATGTTTTAAATAATAACAACAAATTAAATTATATCTCTATCTAACAATTTAAAACGTTTTCTCTTTTATATAATATTAATAAAACTAGTTTAATTATACGTTTCTCTCTAAATTATATATAATTAAAACAATTAAATAAAATTATAATTACAGATTTTACCTAAAGTTTTGATTTTGGAGCGTTCATTACAACGATTTAAAGTAAATTTGATTAGACAAATAAGTTTCAGATCCCATGTAATCCAAACCATACCTGGAAATCATCAAGATCCTCAAATCCTTTTATTGCATTAAAAACATCCAATTGTAAAACTCCATGCTCTAAAACAGTGTTGAGTTAAAATGACATTTGAGCTAATGCAGTAAAGTCCACAGTTTGAATCTTGAATGACAGCTATAGCTAAGCCACATCCATAAAACCGCTCTTTTGTGGTTCTTTAGAATTGAGCGTCGTTTGGGCAAATGTCGTTTTTATTTAAAATTCAACTTTTCAAAGTCTTGAGCTGTCTTAAATGTAAAATATATGACAACAAAAGGAATCCGGTATAAGAAGACCGTGTGCATTTGTTAGTGGTTTACGTTAATCTACAACATATACAGGGTTTGCCTACAAATTATTACATAGGAAGAAATATATTACAAACCAAAAGTATTTAACATAATTGCCATTAGACTGAACATATTATATGACCCATTGGGGTAAAAACTCACTAGAGCAATAGGGATCAGAAATAGAGGTACTTTAGTTTCGTTTTGTTTTTACCTGGACATTTTTTTATATATGACTTTTCTAATTTGGCTCTTATTTGTTTGCATTTTATCACAATTTAATGAATCAACATTGTTGGCATTGTACAAAATATAAATTTGATTGCTGATTTGTGTTTGTTGTATGTCTATCTTACAACCTTGTACATACTACGTACCTTTACGTGATACTTATGACACAGGCCATGTATATGCATATACGTAAGATTAACTTTGGGTTTGAGGTATGACAGATATACCGTTTATTATGTGTTGGTCGGTTAAAATGTACATAAATAAGATTAATAGTGAAATCATATAATTAAGAAAGAGCTTAATGGTTTATCCCCAAGGCTTAATTAACATAATAATAATGAATGTGGGGATTAAGCACGATGAACAGTCATTACGCACATTATCTTCGTGTACTGGTTTGACAACCATTTGTATTACACTAGAATAAACTCTGCAATCTACATGGTTAGTATATGCCTGTCGCAGACAGCCGTCTGACAGCTTCAGATGTGTTTTAAAGGCACAGTGATCCATAGAAGACTTCCAGATCTTTACAGTTTTATTTCCACAAAGGGACAAAAAACAATTTCCCCAAAGAGAATCCCTATTCTATTTTCCACTAGTCTAGGTGAAAACATTTCTACCTAGATGAAAAGCTTGTTAATTAAGTAATAGCACCAGTTTCACCACAATAAAAACCTTTATAACAAACAACATATTTGAAAACTGACTACTTCGATTGAAAATATTATTTTGCCAAAAGTTGCCATTTAGTAATTTGAGAATTTTTTTAAATTTATCTTCAATTCAAATTTCATAGAAGTATGAAAAAATTCAAGTAATTAAAACGTAAATGAGAATGAATGAAAGTGCTGGGTTGGTAGGATCCTTGAACTTGGATCGACACAATCTAGCGGAGTGAACCAGAAAAAAAACCAACAATCGCGTGACTAAATCAAGAAAAGAACCTGTTGAAAGAACGAAAGTTGGGATTTTTTTACTAAAGTGTAAAAGTTGGCCCTAACCATTAACGTTACCCTCTGGGTGTAAACTTGGTTCTTTAAGTGTTAACGTAATCCCCTAAGAAGAAAGCTTTGAATATATATGTAAAAACTAAAAAAAATGACAGAGGTGTTTTCACCAAGGATGATACTAAAAACATAATTTTTAGATCTTGTTGATGATGATGACGATAAGTTGACCTATTTGTGTTTAACTTAAGATGCTCTTTTGATAATGTTTTTTTTATGTAAAGTGAATTTTAATTACTATAGAACAGGGGGCACACTTAGTATGAGACATATTCTTATAATTCGTAAGTATGTAAAAAATAATTCAAAATTCTTACAAACAATTAATTCTTATAAAAATATTAAAGGCTACTTTTCTTACCGTAATCTATCGGATATCTTGAGCTCTGTACAACCCTATCATGCTGTTACTTTAATAAGGTTCAGGTGTGGTTACCACGGTTTAGCAATAGAAACTGGTAGATATACAAATGTGCCAAAATCAGATTGGTTATGTAAATTTTGTGGTTTCAATGTAGTTGAAAATGAGTATCATTTCCTGTTGTGTTGCCCGCTCTATTCCGACTTAAGAAAAAATGTACCTGAAAAAGTACTTTTATACATGGCCTAACCTACACAAGTTTAAATGTTTATTATTGCCTAATTCTCCTAAGAAACTTATATCAGTCTCTACTTTTATCTGCAAAGCATTAGAATTGAGACAACTATGTATGTCTTAGATATATCAATGATTGTTATTTATTACAGCTACCATCAACCATCGTGTGTATTAAAGCTGTAAAATTGTTTGTAAATGTATGTGTATTGAAAGGAGAGGAGCTATCTAGCTCGTTCCTGCAATAAAGTGCTATAAAGTAAATTATTATTTATCTTTAATTTAAAGCCATGAGTAAAACAATCTACAGGTTTTGGTGCTTTTTCAGCATCATATAAACATAAAAATATTTTAAGGCATTTACATTTTATTAGAGAACAATTTAGGGCAGCATGTTTTGCACCACATGAGGGACAGAAGAGTGAAAGTGTGCAGTTTTTGTTCTCATATCTTCCGAAACGACAAATGTCCAGCAGAAAACGTACGGGATTCAGTGTTTTTTATTGAAGCCACGAAAAGACCTATTAATCGAAGAGGATGTTGTTTGAAATGTACAGATTTGATTATTTTTTTGTATATTATTTTTTTTATGTTTTTTTTATATTATCTTTAAACTTTTTAAGAGGCTCGTTATTTACGAAAATTTTCGCCCACAGCCATAGAATAAATATTTTCGAAATTTATCGACAAACTAAAGACGAAAATTTTCGCCCACCGCCCCAGAATAAATAATACTGGGCCCACCGCCACAGCATAAAAAATAGTAAAATAGTCTGGGCCCACCGCCACAGAATAAATAATACTGGGCCCACCGCCACAGCATAATAATCTGGACCCACCGCCACAGCAAAATAAAATAGTCTGGGTCCAACGCCACAGAATAAATAATACTGGGCCCACCGCCACAAAATAAATAATACTGGGCCCACCGCCACAGCATTAAAAATAGTAAAATAATCTGGGCCCACCGCCACAGAATAAATAACATAAATGAATCTGGTCCGATCGCCACAGAATAAAATAAAAATTAAAAAAAATGAAATAAAATAAATAATCTGGGCCCACCGCCACAGAATAAATAATACTGGGCCAACCGCCTCAGAATAAATAAAATAATAAAACTAACGTATAGCTAACCTAAAGCGCTTCACCACTAAAACGAATGGTGTTATAATAAAACTGTTGACACTGGAAGCACCTTGTTGGGTTGGGGATGAAGGTATCTACCCTCATCCTGTAAGGACCAATGTAGATGTGGTCCGGCATTGTAGTTGAATCAAATTAAATAGGTTGTAAATTTTATTATGACACCATCCTTTTTAGTTTCGAACACGGAAAGAACCAGTGTATAGGTGGTTTGGTATGTTTTCGCAGTGGTGAAGATGGCCATGAGTGCAACAATGATAGTAAATTCTGCAATTGTGGTGAGGCCCACACGGCCTCCTCCAAAGGCTGTTGTTATTTCATAAAAGAAAAGCGAATGCAAGTGATTAAGACGGAACAAAACGTTAGTTATATCGAAGCACGGCGCCTTGCCTCTTTCTTAGATGTGCCAGGATCATCCCAGTCCTACGCCAACGCCACGAAGAAAGTTTCTGTGTCTGTTGCGACACAGACCCCTCTTACGTGGCCAACTGGTGATAAACACCCTTCTGCTGTTGACCAAGAAACAAATCAAATACAATTAAAATCGACTACTTCAACGCAAACCAATACAAAGAAACAACCTCAATTAAAAAAACAGTCACAGACAAAAACACAACAACCCAATAAAACAGACCCACAGACCAAAAAGCCATCTGGTCCGGAGGTTCGCCCTTCCAAGGCTACAATAGATTCTGTTCAAATATTTCAATTTGAACAGCCAATTAATGTAATAAATATAAAGAGGTGTTTTGGTCAACCTCTTGATGGCAGGTCGACACCAAGCATATTCACCCTTGGTTGAATCATCACAGAACACGCACTGCTGGTAATAGGCCAATGCGCAAAAATAAAAATTAATTTCTTGTTAATGATTTCACATAGTTTAAAACATAATACTTACAACTTTTTGATCCAAAACTAAACATTTTAATATATTGACATATTTTATCATTTATTTTTCAGTTCAATTTGTTTTGTTTTGGATGGTCCATGCATAGGGACAACATTGCTTGCGAAGTTGTCGTCGGGGTTACTTAAACAGATTAGGCGCTAGTTATTTTGGATAGCTCTAAACATAGTTTTAAACAGAATCTTTACAATTTTTAGATCTAAATTTAAACTGTTCAAAATATTGACATGTTTTTAACACTTATGTGTGTCCTGTTCGGTTCGGTTTGTTTCTTTTTTTGTTTTAAACAGTAATTTTATTTCAAGAGAGAAATTGGGTTGATGAACAAGCTTTGCCTATATAAACATCGTTCCCATATTACATATATTTACATAATCTAATAAAACAGAGTATAGTAACAAAGCATTAATTAGTAGGAAAATGTAATCGACTTACGTCGAAGGTCAAATGAAACAAAAATAAAACAAAAATATATAGATCACTACAATTTAAGGGAGGTAGCGTAATAATAAAAATGCTTTTAGGATTCCCACGATTGTATAAATTATTATCGTTTCTTTAAAGTATAATCATAGTCCCGAGTATATAAATACATAATAATATCTGATGTACACTAAATATATTGCAAATAATACAAACATTTAGTTTTAGTCGTTTCTAATATATCCAAAAACACATCGATACCTTATATCGATATTTCAGACATCAATGACATACAGTGTAATGTCCATTCTCGTCAGTTTTACCCTGAAATACATACTGACATCCACGTGCACAGACATTTTATTCAGAAACCAGCTCCCCAGACAATCCCCACCGCACATGTCCTGGGGTTCCCAGGGGGTCCTGGAGAGTGAGATATTCACGCTTGGTTCGTGCAGGATCCTGTGCTGGACAGGTTATCATGCCGCCAAGTGCCTCAAGCAGTTTAAAAAATTAAGTAGCCTTAACAGGCCTGTTCAAACAATACTCACGTGATTTACATTTATATAAACTCTAACATATATGTTCTACGAATACAATGTTCATTTAAAAACTAAAGCTCATCTCTGATATTTAATAATGCGGAGTCTTAGCTAATAGCCCTTCTAGACATATTTACAAACTGTTTGAGAATCTGGTGGTCGTCATTGCGAAGTTTCTCCGGAAAACACGGAAAGCATTTTACGGAAATTGCCAGTGTATCGTATGTTCTCCCATTCCAACAACTGGCACACATATACATTGCATTGTCGAAGACAGCAGCTTCTTTTGCGTCCGCTTCGGCTGGGAAAAGTCCTGCTTGATCACAAGGTGGTCTCGTCTCCCCAGGCAAAGTTCTAGGTAGAGTTGTCCTAGCTAGCCAATTTGACAGAGGGCCGGGGGATCTCTCAATAGGATTATATTTTCTATGACCAGGTGCATATGTGGTGACAGCCAACCCATCCAAATCCATATCACGCCATACACTTCCATAATTTATTAAATTGACAAGAGACTTGGTACTCAAATCAGGACCTCCGTCGGCAATAATGGACACAACCCTCTTTTTATCCTGGGGCTGTGGCTCAGTGGTGGCGAGTGCGCTTCCTAAACTGAACCTTCTTCGATTTACCGTCCACGGGAAAGAGTCCGCATGTCGACCATCAGGTATATGAGCCAGTCACATGTTGGGGGTGGTTTTTACGAGGTTCCCTCCCGGTTTTCCACCGTAATAAAACAGTGTGAAGTGGACAATCCGTCGTCATATCAGTGAAATACCCTTGAGTACGACGTTAAAAACCAATCAGACCAACTTACAAACTTTTTATCCTGACAAATAGGTTCCAAAATGTCGAAAAGTGACGAGCAGGGGCTTGGCTGGTACTTGATGCAAATTTACTGGATTAATCTTATTTACAGGATATAATCATACGTATCAGAAGTGGGAGGCAATTTCTGTTGGGAATCTGAATCTTCAGACGCATTTGTATCCAACATCCAGCAACCATCAAATTCGCAATTGCAGGACTCCATTATGAACAATAAATGAATAACCTGCACTCTCGTAGGGTACGTATCGGGCGGAAAATGTTTTCTTATCTATTCCCTCAAGATGCTAGTTAGTTAGTCCACTTCAATTTACACCTATACACTTTCTACATGAAACCCTTTGTGACGGAGTCTATGGGAAGATGGTGGTTGCAAGGATTCAACCCGTGACTTATATCCTCTGGCCGTTATCCCGCTCCAGTGATGCGAGGCCATTCTTTCACTGCGAAAATTGAGAAAGGTAAACTAAGCTCAAGTCAGGAACATGTATCTAATGATAATAAAAATAACAGTAGTAATAATAATAATAACATTTCTTATACTACTAGTACGTTTTAAAATGTCATCGGTGTTTAAAACTGTTGTTCATATGATTATGGCTCGGGCTAAAGGACCTTTCACACTTAGTCGATTTGGCTCGCCGGAGCTATACCAGACCAAAATTGTCGATTTTCCGGGATCGGTACTTGTATGGCAGCGCAAGGACAAAATTAGCAACGGCAGGCGACGTTGCGCTGCCAGTGAGAGCAACGGGACTACAACGGCAGTATTCTGGTATGGCTTTGTTAATATCGGTAGCTCCCCGTGATGGATGGGCGGCTCTCCGGTGTCCTCAATGTGGAATGTACTGGTACCGATTTGTTACCGTAGCCCTGCCGATGTACTATCGGTGTAACTACTGACAACATACTACAGTACTGCTACCGTTATGCATTTCGCATATAAATAGGGGCACAGACTACCAGCCCGTAATTCCTCAATTTGTAACCCAGGATGACGGACCTGTGGCTACACGATTATCAAATAGTCGTCCGTCAACAGCAGAACCAGGTTATTCAGTTGGCACTTCACCAGATCCAAGCCATCAGGGGGAGAACAAGAAGTTGAAGACCTCACATCGGTAGAACAACCACGGTACCTCGATATAACATCGGACAAAGGTATCACAACGGTAACGCCAGTACTACATCGGTATTGCAGAGTCAATTGTCAGTTTTGAAGCGCTACCTCGACGGAGGTCTGCGGGTTAGCCGTTAGGGCAGTTTGTTTGGGGAGTTGAGATGGTGTTTTGACTTAGCAATGGATTAAAATGAACTTTCCGACGCTATGGAAACGCTTCACATCGCGGCTGTGCTAGTGTCAATTATTGTTGGATACACCTTTCAAATCAGACAGACACACCGCCATAAGAGTGAAATAACCTTAAGTACCGCAATCAAACACACACTTCTATGTACATCCAGCTTCAATACGGTTCTTGGTTTTTAGTGGTCTACTTAAGCCATTTAAACTAACTCAATTTTCGCAAGTTGTGTATCACATTGAAATTTTTTGTTTAAATTACAATTTGTTATAGAGTTGATCTTCCTAGATTTGAATTCATGAAAGACCTTTGCTGACTTTGATGCGCTAATTCTGACTGATTCATAAGCTATTCATTTCATTACACTTGGGTAATAATTTGTGTTGCCTCTTTGTGCCCAGTCAGGTGCATTCGCTCGCTTTGCTATTTTGGTTCTGATTTGCCCAAGAGCTATTTGTCTCTTTGAGCCGAAAATGTCGTGGACGAAAGAAGGGAAGAATCTGTAAGATCGAATAAAGTCTTTGATTTGTTTCCGGTTCCCCCTGGAACATCGGACTGATTATCTCTACACGTCAGGTTATGATACCTGTCAAGGGAGAAATTACAAAACAACTCATAGTTAATTGGCAAAACCCACAAAAGATATTGCATACTGGAAAACTTTTTACCAACATAAAGAGTTAAGCGTTATAGACGAGAACATGTTACACGAGCTTTGCAGAAAAAACAACAATGGTTCCAATATATTATACCCTTTTTAATAATTACCGTTCTACTCAGAAATTACTTGGTATTTTGAGTCCAATACCAGATCGGTGTAAACCTTCGAAGCATGAACCTAAGTTACCTAACATTTGTTATAACGTGGATGTATTCTGCTGCGATATACGTGAGAATACATAGAAAATTAGTTGAAAGAGGGGACAAGAAAACTCCCTAAGGGACAGACACAGACACAACACACCCTGCTCGAATTAATATCACACTTGGAATGGTTTCAAAGAGTCAGGACAATAGACAAAACTCCCCCAAAAAGTCATGTAATATGGTTAAATACATTGGCAACGGATGCCCACCATGTTTTGAATGCATATGGGTTTCATACACTTAATTATCTCCCTTGCACATTTTTGATTATGATATAATGCTTTCATATAAAATGCGTTCAAATCAGCAACTTTGAAGAATTTTTACGAAATAGTACGCTAAGACAAAATAATTCTAATATATTGAAAAATACTAAGGTTTGTTAATGGATTTCTGGTCATTCCAGCTAAAGGTTTAGTGTGTTACCTAATGCCATGTACAGTAGCCACAGAATAGATAATTGTGGTCAAATTTGGCGGCACTTATCGATTTGATGAAACAAGTAATCAATCACTATTGATACAAATGTTTGGCTGTAAAAGGTTAACTTAAGCAATGGCATCGAAATTTGTTCTCACATTCTTTTACAGTTTCGCTTCTGAACTGTATAATATGCAAAAATGGATTCTTTGCTGGGCTTATTTTTGTGAGAAAGTTTGAGGTTAAAATGTGGAAAGCTTGTGGAGTCCCATTCTATTTAAATACGAAAACTCGTTTTATTAATTTTTACGTCAGTCGCCGATCGAGGTACATAATGGAAGTTTGTTTATGGTGCCGATCAGCGTACATCAGCAGCGAGAGGATTAAGTGTAAAATAACATAATGTTAACTGCCCGCGGCTGTGGTCCATGTTTAAGCCGGTCTGACTACTCATCCTACTACGATGTATTGTTCACGAGTCCGTCTGATTAAAAAACAACTTTACGCGGTTACCAGCTGTTTTCCAACGTTTTTAAGCAAAGACCAATGTGAAATGAACAATCTGACGTTCATTTACGCTAAATACCCTTGGGTAGGGCGTTAAAACTGCAATGAAGGAAACAATCTGCAATTCTAACTTCCATATATATCATTCGTTCAGAGAGTGTCTTCATAGTTCAAGACAAGCATTGGACCTTAACCATACAGGGCAAATCGGGTAGACTGACCTAACTCGTTTCTGACGTTGAAGTCAAAGAAATAAATCAGATGTCTTCGGTTATTCGACCGCGAGTGTTTAGTATTTTGTTTACATATACTTGCACAGCGATAAGCCACTTTAATAGCGGCATACATAATAATAACAACAACGTTATTTTCGCTATTTTGGGATAACACTTTCTTATTTAAAACAGATTCTAGTTCAGATAATTTTGCAGGCTTACCTCTGAGGGAATCGATCCCACAACCTCCTGAGCTAGGCACCAAATCTAGTGGTGAATACCGGCCACTACGTTCACTCAGGCAACCGGCCTTGTACCGTAAGGTCGCGGGTTAGGTTACCGAATGGGTATCAATCAGCCTTCAAATTTTCTGAACTACAATCTGTTCTAACTAAAAGAGTGTTATCCCAAAATAAGAAAAAATACCGTTTGTGTTCATTTTCTTAATGACACAAACATTATTTCATGTATAATCATGCCTAAATATCAAATATATGGACTTAGAAAAGCAGACTATAGGCCGGATTTTTTTTCTTTCTCAATATTGAGATATTATTTTGATAAATTGTAATATGCAGTTCTAGTGTTATTTCGCGTTGGACATTCAGACCGTCTCAATTGGCGTCTCTGTTTTGATTCATTTGATTGAAATACTTCGTGAAAACAAGGAATGATATCGAAGTCCAATGCTTCTAAGGCTCTCGCCGTTTTCGACACCTTTAACAGTTTAATAATGTCCTCCATAAATCTATAAATTGATTCTGGCTTCTTAACTCGAATTCGCTCTAAGTTGCCGACAGAGACCCCTTGAGACAGAAACGATTAAATCTTACAGAAGTAAAACGATTTCATAGCGATGCAATCCAAATAAGGCCAGTTAGGCTGTGCGGAGCTACAAAACTCACCCACATCTAGACACTAGTAAATACAAGACAACAATGATTTTCTGGTCACTTTTGTCCTTATTCAAATTTTGCATTCAAATCAGATTTAGAATTCAAGTCATTTCCTTGGTTTCATTGAATATACAAATGATAGGGTTATTGTATTAGATCGATTTAGCGTCACTTTGGCGTAGTTGCAATCGTATAAATATTATGTTTTCACGTAAGCTATATGTACTTTGTATAGTCTGGCGATTAAAACTGTCGGCGTTTGACCTCCGTGGCGTTGAATCTAGACAGCTAGGTCATAAACCAGGACCATGTGTGGTGTAATATTGGGTGCAGTTCCTTCAATTGTTAATTGTGCCGTCATAGCCTGACAGTTTACCTCTGTATAAATACACCGGAACTATGTAAGTCATACAGCTACAGATCAATATAATTCTTGTTTAATGTATGGAACAAATTTAATTATTCCAACACTAAAATTTGTTACATTTTTTAAATATCCACATTACGCATTTAAAGATTTTGAATCTGCTGTATTCACTCGTAAGTTGCAGACTGCGTTGAACAGCTAGAAGGTACTTGATGGTTACAAAATGTAGCATTACCAGACATTCGTAGGTGTATGCAATATCAACACCGAGGATAAGAACTGCGGTGGGTCTTTAGACGATATTTACTTATATGACTGCGGAGCCAGTCCTACAATTGGAGGGGATATCAATCTCCTAAAAATATATGGTTTTCATCTTTTTGGGATAACCTTTTCTTGCTATACCGTTCAGAATTGATCCAGGTCAGTTTCCTGAGTTGACAAATATTGTCACATAGTATTTCCCTGCCTTCGGCGGATCTTACTTACTAGGAGCGGATTCCAGTTGAGAAAATTTTTGCATGTTGAAATCGGCCCGAGATTCGAACCCGTCAGGCACCGAAGCGTCAGCAGTAAAAATAACGGCCTCCTAGAACACTCAGTCATGCGGTTTCCTTAGGGTCGTCGTTTCGATTCCCAGAAGGTTCTCAACTTGCAACATTTTCTGAACTCGAATCTGTTGAAGTAATCGCAAAATAAAAAAAAAATATTGGTAATATACGCTTTCTAAATACACAAAAGCCATGCAATAGAAGGGTTTGTTAAGTGTCGAGGAAGGGTGGCTGCCTGAAGACTCAAGTTTTCCATTTACCCAAACGACATGCGTTGGCGTCTTTATTTCGAGTCCTTAAATTATCCTGTTTTTCAGGTTTTTAACAGTTATATAAGTATAATGAAAACAGTTACACTGTAAAACCCCAATCAAACAAACCAAAGTCTAACAATGGCTCCAGAGCGATGTTCACCATCGATTTAACCACGAATGTGGCCTAGGGTTATTGAAACATAGGCTCACTTCAGCACTTTTTTCTTTAACATATTCCATTCCGAGAACGTCAAGGGCACTTCTTCTCTTTCACAGTTTGTCTCGACAGAAAGAGCATACATACGTACCTGGACCTGGACACGAATAGCCTCCCACTCAATTTGATGAATGGGAATAAAGTCCGGATAAGCTGTAATTGTTATTGGGAAAGATGTGAATCAGGCTGACAAGGTGAAATAGACTGACCGCTAGAAAATCCGGACCGTGTAATGTACATCCGATGTTTCTTTTTTCAAATTCTCTGACAACTCTTCAAATGCCAAAAGATACTTAGCGTATCCATGTTTACTGAGGAGTTGTGTCTGAATACGGTTGTCAGAATTTATTCTGGATGCAAAAAGAGTGCGCATTTGTTGTTTTTTCAAGTTAATTCATTTTAATTCAATTCAATTTAATTTAATTTATTTCAAGGTGATGAGTTTCTGACGATGGCCACTATAGGGCTTCTCATCAACAAACATCACAAAATGAGGTAACAATTAACGATTAGATAACTTTTTTTGACAACTTGTTAGTTTTAAGGACTCAATTATTTATAATATTACCAGGACTAAAATAATAGCTCTGCTGAATAATTTCGCTAATGTGTGCCCATCTTACGGAATTGAGTTGGATTGTTTCGCCAATTAATAAAACAGTACAATTGGGTAAGTTACATCGTTGTGGCGGGAATAAAGTCCAAAGTACTAGTTTCACCCTAATAGAGAAGTCGTAAGGTGATAATTTGACTTGCTTTAATAGAATATTGAATGTGCAAATCGGAAAGCTAAAAGCTCTGCCAGTACATAAATAGAAAGAAAAATATTGTTTTGTAAAACACAAACAGCTGTCGGTATTTATAATTATATGGGGTTAACAATAATATTCCATTTTGGACTTAAAAAGGGAGATAGATGTCATGGTTTGGAGTGCCCGCTGGTTAAAACTTAAGTAGGAAGAGTCATTATTATTGCCAAGCTCGTCAGTGCTACACCTGATACAACAATTGTTAAGATTTCAGGGGGTGTGTTTGCTTGGGTGCGTTCTTCAGCGATAATTGCTATGTCTGTACTAATTCTATACAAACTGGTAGCTAAACCATTTACTTCACCCAAGGCGTGAACAATGGAATTAGTTCAATTACTGCTTTTCCATTGAATCA
The DNA here is from genome assembly GCA_031763545.1 of Mopalia muscosa. Classification (NCBI taxonomy): domain Eukaryota; kingdom Metazoa; phylum Mollusca; class Polyplacophora; order Chitonida; family Mopaliidae; genus Mopalia; species Mopalia muscosa. The sequence continues at coordinate 16,014 of JARFOD010004467.1, read as the reverse complement.
GTGTATCAATTGAATAAGTTCACTTGGAGTCAAAGAAAGAAACATATTTAGTATTAACTACATAAAATGTCTAAAAGTGCATATATATTTAGAATGTAATTTCTGGTTATTGGGCTTTTATTGGCAATACAAAATGGAATCAGCGATTGAAACTTTTTAATTTTAACTCCTTAGAAATTAACTTCCCAAACTTGAATTCATAAACCAAGACCCTTTGCTGATTTGATGCGCTGCTTCCGACTGCTTAATGAACTATTCTATTCTTTATTCGTATCATTTTTTACCCATCTTTCTGCCTTATCACGTTCGTTAACTCTTCTAAGGTTTTTTCGTTCTGATATCCCCAGGGGTTTTTCTCTTTGTATACCTTAAAGGTCGTCGATAAAAAAAGCACAGAGAAAGAATCTGTAGAAACATACAACGGCGTATTGGTTTGTTCCCGTTTTCCACTAGAACATTGAGCTAATTATTTCTACAAGCCTCGTTTCGATTAATGTCAAGTAAGATATTTGATTTACGTTTATAAACTTTTTAACACTAATTAACACAACAGAAGTTGAAGGATAGCTTACATAACAAAAAAACATTTTTCTCAGAGGCATAATAAGTTCGTCTGCTATTCACTGTTGGCTGTTATCTCTTTGAGGGAGGAACATATATCATTTCCCAGAAAAAATAGGTTTTAAGGAAAACTGTTGGTAGCTGGGAGCTGAGATTTTGCATACTAAAAATAGTCAATGATGTCTTTAAAGTGGTATATCCCCATCTTCACGCCATGTGGTATGAAAACGTATTTTTGAATAGCCGATGTAAAGCCGTCCGAATAGCTGTGTGCACCATAACATAAATATTACATATAGCGACTTGAAATTTGCAGTACACAAAGTAGTCAACGCCGTGTACAAAATTGTATAACGAATTTTATCCTATATCGAAAACCCATTTTTGAATAGCCGTCGTAAAGCAGCCCGAAAAGCTGTCTGCACGATAATATGATAAAAATGTCAAATATCGACTTGAAATTTGAAAGCATAAAGCAGTCAGCGCTGTGTACAAGATGACCTAACCATTTTTGATCTATGTCGTATAAAACCCCATTTTTGAATAGCCGTCATAAATCAGTCCGAATAGCTGTCTGCACGATAACTCGGTAAATATCACAGATAGCGACTTGAAATTTGCTGTGTACAAAGCAGTCAACAACATCTACTAAATGATATAACCATTTTTATCCTATATGTCGTATCAAACCCCATTTTTGAATAGAACGCCGTAAAGTAGTCCGAATAGTTATCTGTACGATACGTTGGTAAATTTCACAGAGAGCGACTTGAAATTTGCTGTCTACAAAGCAGTCAACAACATCTACCAAATGATATAAACTTTTTCTTATCATATGTCTTATGAAAACCCAATTCTGAAATGCCGTCGTTAAGCTGTCCGAAAAGCTGTCTGTCCCATAACTCGGTAAATATTACATATAGCGACTTGAAATTTTCAGTACATAAAGCAGTCAGCGCCGTGTACAACATTGTATAACCAATTTTATCCTATGTCGTATCAAAACCCATTTTTGAATATCCGTCGTTGCTTGTTTTTTTTTGTGTTGATTAATCAATGAATATAATGTATTATACGTATGAGAATTTCATTGGAAATGACTGTTACCTAGACGGTATGTTAACAGTTGCCTATGCATGTAGACTGAGAGCTGCCTAGAAGGATTTATTTTATAACCGAATCGAAGGCAGTGTATCACAGCTCCTACGTTCCTTTCAGAATAATCGGGCGTATCGTTATATCGTTGATACCTAACCTAAAACTGACCATTAGAAAAGGGGGGCGGGTAGGACGTCATTTAAGGCTACATGAGACTAAAGTAATGAACATTCAGTTATAAAACCTCACTCAAGCGCATCCGAGGTGTGACAATTCTTCTACAGTGAAATTTTTCATCGATTTAACAACGCAGGCGGCCTCTGGTTATTGGAGACACAAGCCCGCTTTGGTACTCCTTTGCTTTATGATAGTCCATTCTGAGAACGCCAAGGGCACTTCTTCTATTTCACAGTTGGTCTCAGTAGAACAAGCAAACACATGTACCATGAACGGGGCGAGGAATAGGCTTGCTCTATTTGACGAGCCAGAATAAATTCCGGATCTACTGTAATTGTTCTTGGGAACGATGTGACGGCTGACATGGTGAAATAAACTGACCGCTAGAAACTCTGAATCCGGAACTGTACACACACCCATTGTTCCGAAATCTTTTCCGAATTCCCTGACGATTCTTCAGAAATTAAAATTACTGTGGTATCCTTGAGTAAAGATAATTGGTTCGTTTAAATGATGAAATGGTCCCCTGAATATTTAATAAGAGTTTCAGTAAAGACCTCTTTAGGTCTTGATTTCGCAAAATCAATAATCGTTGAAATTAAGCATACCGTTGTATTTGAAGTAGTATAATTTTAAGATTATCTCCTTTTTAAGGACGCCCTTTGATCGCAAGGGGACTCTACAGGCACTGTTAACAGTAAACGTCAGCGAAAGAACAACAGCATCAGTGTCAATTTAAAGGCTGCTTGTAACCGAAACATTTTGTTGATAATATAGCGTCAAATTCAATCTACTCGCTGCTAATCTATCCAACAAAATCTAAAAAAATAAGCCATAGTCAAACTATACATTATATATCTAATTGTTCACGTAACCAGGCCCACTCAAAGCAGGGTTTGGGTCGGTGGAAGGTGAAGGGAGGATTACTGGTTTTAGGACGTGGCCCACTAATGATTTTCATAGTGCCCTTGATGATTTGTAGCGACTTTTCTCCCACCGTGCCCTGTAGTCCCAAAATTCATTTGGCAGTCATGCCCATAACGGCTGTCAAATTCTTTATTACGACTCGTTTCCATAGGTGGCCATTTGGTTGATGGTGCCGTGAATAAAATATAAGGTGGACATTTAATGTCATGTTTTTTATTGCTAGAAGAAAACATAATTACCTAGGTTATCCTCAGTTTGAAAAGTACAAAACTGAGACTCTGTTATTATACTGAATAAAATACATGTTAGTATCTATTCCAAAACGTCCATACATAAATGCATAAGACACATAAACAACATGGCTTGAATAGTCCACCATACATAAAGGCTTAGGAGACATAAATAACAGGACATGAACAGTCCACCATACATAAAGGCTTAATAGACATAAACAACATGACATGAACAGTCCACCAAACACTAAAGCTTAAAAAAACACAAAAAACGTGACATGAACAGGTCACCATACATGAAGGCTTAAGAGACATAAACAACATGACATGAATAGACCACCATACATTATAGGTAAAGTTTGACTATTGCTGTATTAGACTAGTTTTCTTCTCCTTTAAAGGAAAGTTCTGTGTAGGAGGTTTATATCAGTGGTGGCAGAAATTTGTCTAGGACAGTCAATAATGTATTTCCCTCGCAATTTGCGCTTAACCCCTTTTCATTTATAATATAGGTTGACTTAACAACTTCGGCAATGCGCAAATCTTTGGATTGGGTATTTTGAAGCGTGCCAACTAGGTCGTTTCATTAAGGAACGACCGGGATGGCACGCTCCGAAAAACCAAATTTAAAAAAAAACATGCTAATGCATGACGACATGGGTGTCCCGTCTTATTTGTACAGAGGCGAGCGCCATATACAACTTACTATGCCTCAATTAAGACTCAAATTTAGCGCTTTAAAAGCCAACATATATAAAAGCCATCTTGTGGAATCTTTAGGATGCCAACGTGGCTTTCACTATGAAGACTGTGAACAGTATATAGCATATGCACCTACAGTCTAGAGAACGATTTATATCAACAGTTCTTGAAACCTATAACTTTGAAACCATTTTACATGGCTCCCCAGGACAAACAATCTCCCAAAATATGAATATTTTTGCCAGCATTCATAGATTCGTTCACCACTCAAACCTATTTGAACATAATCAACAACAAATAGTGGATTATATATATAATTTAAATAGAAAATACCCTTTATAAATCCTTTTGATAAACTAAAAGTTTATATTTATGTGTGTACATCAGATATTTTTTTATATGTTTTTACTTTCATGATACGTTTTTAAAATCGTCCTGACCTACAATCAAATTGTAAAGAAATGTGAGATCCTATCGATTAAAAAAAGTTCCGTTATTACGCTGGTTCTCTTCAATTTAATTGATCTATATATTTTTGTTTTATTTCACTTTTTATCCAAATTCGATTACATTTTCTTATTAAATGAGGCTTTGTTGTTATACTCTGTTTGATCAAATTATGATAATATATGTAATATGGGAACGATGTTCATATAGGCAAAGCTTGTTCAACAATCCCAATTTCTCTCTTGAAATAAAACACTGTTTAAAACAATCTTCGGACAACATTATTGTTTAAATAAACCATTTGTTTCTTATACTATCATTGTGTATACTATGTTTGGTCGTTATGCGTTGTATGTTTGATAACTTATTATGACGGCGTGTCATTTGAATAAGTCAAGGAAACCAACCCCATATCAGAAACAGGGCACAGTTACTACCAACGCACCAAAAGTGAAGTGGAGGCAGGTGGAGGCAGGTAAGATGTTCGCTCTCTACAATCAAAATGTAAGATAGCTCACTGCCTGGAGCACATATTTCAAAGTACGTCATATTTATGTGAGGCACACTTTGTTGGTTTACTGCCAACGTAGAAGGTTAGTTCAGCCAGGCAAAGGACTCAGAATGTGACCGGCCTGTATTAGTTTCAATCATGGGAATATGTATCTTTTCATTCCAGGTGTTTGGCAGTGCCGGGCTTCGTCAATTAATTTCCACAAAATCAACCAACCGTATGTAATTAACAGAACTATATATAATCAATTAAAATCTCCACAGATTTCGGAAGTAAAACGGAGTACAAACTGTATAATTTATACCACATCATTGCGCATTCATACAAACAATACGATGTTATATCAGTTATCCTTGGTCCGCCGTTCTGTTTCAGTGGTAAGTGTGTTGACCCACTGATACGGGGTAAGTGTGTTGGCCCACTGATACGGGGTAAGTGTGTTGGCCCACTGATATGGGGTAAGTGTGTTGGCCCACTGATATGGGGTAAGTGTGTTGGCCCACTGATACGAGGTAAGTGTGTTGGCCCACTGATATCCTGTAAGTGTGTTTGCCCACTGATACGGGGTAAGTGTGTTGGCCCACTGATACGGGGTAAGTGTGTTGGCCCACTGATACGAGGTAAGTGTGTTGACCCACTGATACGAGGTAAGTGTGTTGGCCCATTGATACGGGGTAAGTGTGTTGGCCCACTGATACGGGGTAAGTGTGTTGCCAACTGATAGGGGGTAAGTGTGTTGGCCCACTGATAGGGGGTAAGTTTGGCTATTTATTGGTAAAGTAATGTAAAGTCATGGCCAAATAAGTTAAATGTCCTTGAAAGATCGAATCATGGATCATCCGTTCGAAAAATATTATATCATTGATTTCACCAAAGAAAACAAAAATAAAAAAATAAATGATTGTGCCTGGCTGGAAAAGTAATAATAAAAGCAAAATGTCTTCTTTGTCCCGTTGAACAGCTATTGGTGCAATCGTGAGAGAGACTTTAATATAATGGGAACAAAAGGCAGAACATAGGGCTCTATTCCTTGTTAATGGGATCGCAACAGAAAGCCAATAAACAACGAACACACTCGCAAAGGAAGGATCAGCACCCGATTCAGCTGGGCTGGTTTTGCCGTATGATTCCGGATGCATTCCTATACTTACCGCATTTTCCCTGCCTGTTTTCTATAACACAGGAGTGCCTGATATATCAATTCATGTCCGCCTTGTAATGAACCTTTATTTATTTATTTATTTCATTTTTTTATTCAATACAAGGTCAACAGATCAAAGGACAATGTAACATACCAGAAAGAAAGCTGTATACAAACTAATACACATATTCACACAGTTTACCAATAATAATGGACAATAATGGTAAAATAAATAATAAAATAAAATTAAAAAAAAAAATCATAAATGATGATAAAAGTAAGGCTTATCACTAAACATTAATGAGAATAAGTGTAAATCATAGAAATATTAACAGGTGTAAAATATCATGTAAACATGTTCACATTGGGCCACATACATATCTCATTACAAAAGGGATGGAACTCTTGGTATATACGAATGTTTTTTGACATTTATTCCGCTACGAGGAAGATAAAATAAAGGTCTGTTTCTAATGTTTCTTACAGACGCATAAAAACACAGCTTTTCTAAAAGATACGGATAATCATACTTCAGGGTTTTGCACACACGCATATCAGCGTGAATTGGTTGGTTTATGTGCTGTCATCCAGCAGAGGTAAAGCCAAGAAGAAGATTTACTTTCCATTTTGTTAACAACACATAAGATGTTGTGTTAGTGTCAAGTATTGTTGGAATAACCGTCGTCATACATGGATAAATGAAATACCCTTAAGCTCGAAGTATAACATCAATCAGTCAGTCAATCAATCTGAAAAAAAAAAACAACTATAAAGAATTATCCCTTTAAGACGCCAGATCTATTGATACATTTTGTAGTACATTTACAAATATCGAGGATGCTCAGAATTCACAAATGTCACTTCAGCAGAACTCTTATATAAAGTTTCCCAGGTTAAATAGCCGAAAAATAAACATACAATCGCTCCTCTAGAACCCCGATGAAGTGTTCTATGTGAAGACAAATCTCTATTTGTTAAAAATTTAAAAAGATGTGTTTTGTAGATTTAATTGATTTTAACTGTAGTTTCCTGTGCTTTATGTCTGTGAAAGACCCCAATCAGGTCCCTCGGTCAATAAAACATTCATTTAAGATGTGCGAACTGGAACTGGTTGACATTTTGTGCAATTTATTATGTACGAACAATTAAAGATTATTTTTCCAGGCGGAGACGGTGGTGAATGTATTCACTGATTGATCCGAGCATGTCGCGAGAATCAAAGAGGCTTCAATATAAAATCAGAAAAAGTTATGACAGTAAAGCCGGTTGCTTCTGGAACCAAATGTTGACAGCATTGCATTATAAAGATCGTCCTTAGAGACTGAAATCCTTTGTTCATTTTTTCCATAGCAGTCCTTTGGTGAATGGCTAGAGCTGTTCGTTCTTGATAAAGAGATCGCGTGGATCGCTTTGTCGAATCAACACTCGGTTCTTGTGGGGCGATAGTTATTAGTACATTCTGTCCTCACTGGCTTTATTGATAATACTTATGTTAAAGGGATGGGCAGCTTAAGCACAAGCGAAAAGACAACAATCGTTTTCCACAACTAAGTTCCACGCTTTAATTTATAAAGCATATGAACGGAGAATACGTTGGATTGTTTTCTGTGTTGTCATCCAGAGATACAGCCTACCAGAAGATTAACTTCCCATTTTGATCAAAACATTTCAGATTTATGGTTGTGCTAGTGCCAATTATTGTTGTAATACATACCATCATACATCTATAAGTGTAACACCCTTTAGCTCAGTGTTAAACACCAATCAATCAATCAATCGACCAATCAAAACCAATCAAACTGGAACCGCACACTCCCACCACAACCGTACCCTCTGAATGACCCGGGGCCGTGACAACTTATGCCAGGAAGGAAACCGACAACAAGTTGTTTTAAAAATATTTTATTCAGGTACAGGCAGACGTTTTGATATAATACGGCACACACCCGAAAATCATTCAAAAGTTAAATATTATCCAAAAAACAATTTTTAAGAATTATTCCTTTAAGACCTCACATCAATTGAGACATCTGTACTACATTCACAAATATCGAAGAACCCTGATGAAGTTGAAGTGCCCTCTATGAAGACAGATTTCTAATTGTTAAAAAGGCTAAAAGATGAGTTTTGTAGATTTAATTTATTTAAGCTGTAATATCCTGTGCTTTATGGCTCGGAAACACCCCAATCTAGCCCCTTGATCGATAAAACATTAACTCAAGATAGGCGAACTGAAATTGGTTAATATTTTGCATCATTTATTACATAATAACAATTAAAGATGTGTTTGGCCAGGCGGAGATGGTGGTTAATTTATTGACTGAGTGACCCAAGGTTGACAACATATCATTATAAAGATCGTCCTCAGAGACTGAAATCTTCGAAATCCTTTGTTTATTTTTGTCCACATCAGACCTGTGGTGATTTTCTTGAGTTGATCGTTGGTGGTTAAAATATTGTGGGGATCTGTTTAATAATAATTATGTTAAAGCGACGGGTAGTTTAAGCACCAGAGAAAATACATCAACATTCTCTTTCCACAAGGGTTTTGCACATGCTCATGGCAGCGGAGAATTCATGCAGTTGTTTTCTGTGTTGTCATCCAGCAAAAGTATAAGCCAACAAGAAGATTTACTTTCCATTTTGTTTAAACACTTAAGCTGTTGAATTAATGTCAATTATTGTTGGAATAACCGTTATTATACATGCATAAATGAAATACCCTTATTAAAGCTCGGAGTATAACACCAGTCGGCCAGTCAATCAGAAAAAAACAGCTTTAGAGAATTATTCCTTTAAGATGCCAGATCAATTGATAATCTTGTAGTACATTCACAAATATCGAGGATGCTACAGAATTCAGTAAATGTCCCTTCTGCAGAACTCTATAAAATGTTTGCCAATTTAAATTACCGACAAATTAACATACTATCTCTCTTTCAGAACCCTGCTGAAGTGTTCTCCGTGAATACAGATATCTATTTGTTAAGAACGCTAAAATATGTGTTTTGTAGATTTAAATTATTTTAACTGTAATTTCCTGTGCTTTATATGTCTGAAACACCCTGATCTCGTCGTTTTTCAGATGTGCGAACCGAAATTGGTTAGCATTTTGTGCCATCAATATGTAGTAACAATTAAAGATTATTTGCCAGCCGGCGACGGTGGTGAATTTATTCACTGATTGATCTGGTCGTCTCGCGAGAGTCAAAGAGGCTTCAACAAACAATTGGAAGAGTTATGACCGTAAAGCCGCTTGCCTTCTCGAACCAAATGTTGACAGCCTTGCATAATAAATGTCGTCCTTAGAGACTAAAATTCTTTGTTGATTTTTTTACATAACAGTCCTTTGGTGAAAGGCTAGAGCTGTTCGTTCTTGATAAAGGCATCGCTTGGAACGGTTTGTCGAATCTTGTGAGGACAGAGTTGTTATTCTGTCCTAACGGGCTTTGTTGATAAGAATTATGATTGTATTTTCGTTATTTTGGAATAACACTTTCTTAGTTAGAACATATACCTGTTTAGAAAATTTGGTAGGTTGAAACCCGTCCGGAAATCGAACCCACGACCCTCAGAGTTAGGCACCAAATCGCCAGCAGTAAATGCAGGCTACCTAGACCACTCGGCCACCCGGCCTTCTATATGTATGTTGTAAGTTAGTTGCTTTATATACGCCTCTTATTTTGTAAATAAATAAAATCGCCTCTTATTTTCTCTCTGTTTGGTCCTCCGTAACAACGGTCAATTTAATCAGTCTACTTTTATTTCAAATTAATTGATGTTATGCTGACTTAATCATCCTTAAAATTATAGGCGGAAAATGTTGAAATATGGTAAATATAGCTCATAGTCTTTTATATAACAGCAACAGACAATTGTTTTCTCAAAGATATGTGTTTTGATCGCTGCACCCATTCGATTAAAGCCGCCGCCGTTTTACCCCCATGCCTTATGTACAGCCCGCCTGGTCTTAAACCAGAACCGTTTTGAATGTAGTGATATTCACTAAAATTGCGTAAATGTGCGGTCGTTGTCATATAAATTACATCGGAACTATGCTATGATATCATTAAATTGTAGATCAATGCAATTCCTTTCTTAAAATTCTTACAAACTTAATTGTTCTTAAATCAATGCCTTTTTCCCTTTTCACCTTACACATGTTCAAAAATTTAATCAACTAGATTGTTCTTAGCTGTTGTTAAAAGTAGGGCATAGTCTCGTATCTACTTGATAAGATAGTGATAGCGCGGGTTTATCCCAAAGTTCCCAGTCTGCGTTGAAATGCTAGATGGTACTAGATGGTTACAAAGTGAGCTACTCCTAGTGAGACTTTAGCCGATGGTCAGAATACATTGACACCAATCAACCTCCGGCGCTGCCCCTCTTACTGTGACGTTAGACCCACCTTGACTCGAGAGGACAGATGTGATTAATCAGATACCCACTGGCATTAGTGATCGTTTAAAATGTCATTGTTTGTCCAATGTTATTAATAATGACGCGAAGGTGCTCTGTTAGCCTTAAGCTATACGACAAACCAATTGTCCTTTAGTTGCAACGATACTGTAACAGTTTGCCATGTGATATTCTTACTAAACGTGTTGTAATTATTATACAATTCATACTGTTTCTTCTAGATACATGTATAGTACAATTCACAAAAAGATACAAATACATACAAATCTCATAATGACCAATGTAGATTTAGTTTAGTCCAAAACGCACTTCTTGCCGAAACACGATTATTGATTACACCCAATATTGTATATCTTCCCTATCATCTACAGGTTGGTCATTTGATCAATAAAATTTTCATTGCAAGTCTGTTTTGGATATGGCCCTTGCTGGTCTTTCTGGGCTATAAATATAAAGAAGTCAACAAAGGCGTTATGAGAAAACGCTGGTTTGTCTTAAAATGTCTTACAAATGAGTCAAATCTAGGCAGCCCTAGGAAGCATTAACTGTTTGAGGGAAGCCTGGCCTAGTGCGTAAAGATCGTCAATGTTGTCTACGTCTACTTCCGATTGTCTGATTGGACTCAAACGTGGTACTCAATAACATTTCACTTATATCACAACGGGTGGTCCATTTCACACTGGGCCTTATTCGATGAAAATACACAAGGAGACAACGTCAGTATCAATTGCTTGAACCACATAAGCGACTCACTCATTCGACAGTTGGACTCCAATCCGTGAGTGGTACAGCGGAGTGGACCAACACGATAACTACATTAATAGGCCTATCCGTCATGTACGATATACGTGAATTTTTAGTTAAGATTAATAATAAATATAACCCTAAAACTAGCCCTTGTTCTAACTCTAAAAGACAACCCTAACCTCAAACCTGACACTGGAATTCACGTCATATCTTACATGACGGACTGACTCCTTAATACATGACCATTACTTGATTCCCGCCTTCTCTGTCAATGTATTATTCACCACCAAATTATCACCAAACGTGCTGCTGCTGTTTATATTGTCAACACACACTCACGTTTTTATTAATTTTTTGTATTACCATATATACGTTTTATATACATTAAACATAGTATAGGTAGGTGACATTTTTACATACATTTATAACAACAGGACATGTTTACCATACGCCTAAACAAATATCTTTACATTTCCATACTATCTATGTCCAACATATGAGTTTTTTGTCGTGGACTTTAATTTTAAACAACCTGAATGGTCATTACAAAACATATTTACACTCATTCTTCTACAAATAAAAAATGCAGACGAATCAACATAAATATAACTTTAAGTGAATGCACACTCACATATTAACAAAAACAGATGTTTAACAATTACTTGTTCATATACAAATATGAGCGGTTTGGTAGTCGTGGTTTTGTGTAGTTATACTGATTTTTGTTCAGGTATTTAAAGCTTTGCCGTACGCACAATTTAAATCAGTTAAGTAATTTTTTAAATAATTGCCCCAAGTTATCATACACTGGTTTTATCTTTCCTTTTTGTGGGCAACGGTCCTCTCTGAACTAAGTTATACTACCACAACACGTAGAAACATTTCTAAATCAAGTGACTTGTTTGTACATTTTGTGTTGTAAATTTCTTTGTCAGAAGTAAGGTGGCATTTGTTATAGGATAGTCAATTTCTAACCCACATATTATTTTGACATTGTCTAATTTTGTGGTTTTTGCCTGATGTTACTTGTAACCATTTTTCAACTTTAATCCAAAAAGGTTTTAATCCCAGTTTATCTCTTACCTATCTTAAAGAGGAAATGAGTTTGTACATAAGATCCTATGTAGAACTCTGCATTGGAAATTTTATTTAAGCAGGAAATGTTTTTACTAAAAGATTTTTGCCATCTACTGTCTGTTCTATTCGTAAAATTACTATTCCACATTTTTACGGCTTTTGGGTCAACAAAGCTTGAGGCATTCAGTGTATACTTTCTACATCCTTTAATTTGTTTTAGCCGAATTTTATTTACAGCTTTATTTTTATTATACATTGTGTTTAAGTTTACGGGGATAGACCGGACTAATTATTCATAATCCAATAAAGTATCTTTTATTTTTTACCTCGGTTGTAGTTTTTTAAATTTAATTATTTCATTTTGAACAAATATATCTGTTATGTATTTAATGTTATTGTTATACCAGTTTAATATATACAAGTTTGGTTTACATGTCTTAGTTTGTACAACGCAAAGGATTTGATTATTGCAACTTTGCAGAATCGAGTTAAACACACACTTTGTTCTCTGTTTCGATGATATACATATACGGTTTTGGGGTTAAGAAAAATGAGCGCAACATTCTTGCGGAACACGTCTATAAACAAATAATTAAGTTTAACACACGGGCATATGAAAGCCAAAATAGAAATTCATGTACATAAAGTAATATTGCACATCATATGTTATACGCTGTCGATCAAACGCTGCATTCACAACAGGCTCTTAAATTCCACAAACCAAGTCTTTTTACCGATGGAAGTTGAACTTACTTACTCTCTAAAGTGTAAATTCGCATAGGAAGCTTAAGCCGCTAAAGATTTACCACCTAATCCATTTTCCCTCTTGTATACATTCAATCCGAGTTTTGATTGGTAAATCTTTAAATCTGGCTTACGACCGACTTCCAAGGCGGATTAACCTTCATAAAACTTTAACCAAAAGCCGAACTTTCGACCCCAGACTCCGCTCAAGTACAAACAACCTCGTGTCAATAATGACTTAAAGAATTGTCAGAACATTTGGAAACCTTTATTGCAAAATGCAATACAAATTTGTCTGAGGAATTCTGCGATTATTGACGTTCCTGGGAAATATTTATTAAATCTGATGGAAATTTAGCGGCTTGTTCTTTTATATCGAAAAGAAAGCACAAAACACCTATTGCTATTCGATTTTGCGTCGATTTCTCAGCCGGCTACCAGTCAATTTGATTGTTATATACCAAATGTCGGCTTAAAGTAAAAAATAATTCCTGCCTGTATTTAATCGTCACACAAGACTTCATCCTGAAATTGGGCCAAATGTTTACTCCCATTGAATGTCTCGAATAGATTAGGTGGTTCTGGCGAGTTGTGGTATGTGCCACACACAAACAATCCTTTCTGATCAAATTGAAACCAAGCCAAAGTGTGAAATTTGTGACTGCGTTTACCACACCAAACATCTATTGATTGACGTGTAGACTCTTCTTTCCTTTTCGAAGGACCTGTTTGACACCACTGTTAGAGATGTATCGTTAATGACTTAAATGGACAGTTTTAACTATTAGCTATATTTTTAAGATCCCAAATCACACGTTTGATATGTTAATCCTGGCATGTGTCTTTTTCAGTTCGGTTTGTTTCTCTTTGTGATGCTGAGGGATATTATGTGAAGTTAAAATAAATAACTGGGAAACAAATAATAACTAAATTTATTTTAGTGTTCTCGCCACAGCGTTATTGAAATACCGCTGAATGTGGCGTTAAGCAATAATTATTCAATCCATCAATCGCACAACACTTATATTTGTCCGTCTCTTTTACTTTATATTAAAAATGTATATATATGGTAGACCCAGAGTACAGCATAGTAAATTGTGTTGTTTTTTTTAATGGAGTTAAACGCTGTACTTAAGGTTATTGCACTCACATCATGGCGTGCCAGACAAAGAAATTAAAGACAGAACAACTACGGGTCATAAACAGGACGCACTATAACCTTATCAAAAATAGATCGGTGTCATGCTGCGCCGAGCAACAGGGGCAACAGGAAGATTCAACCGTTCCCTCTGTGCAAAGGGAATGGAAAACTTTGTGCCTAGATAATTTTTTAATTGGGAACAACTACATAATTCCAGTTGAATATTCAGTCTTAAGATTCTGTTTTATTAATATTAAATCAAATGCGACTATTCTGAATGTTATTAAAACTTATGCCAGGATTCTACTGCGGGTGACTTAAGAGAGTGTTGCCCTGGTGTTATCATGTCTCAAGGTGAACTGAAAGCCGTTTGTGATCCCTTAGTTTTGCATTCTGTGATGGTCTTACATTTGTCCCGTCTTGTCTTTGTTTGTTGCTAGCGGCGTCGAGTGTGATTTCCTTTGTCCACTGGACTGGAACGCCTTCATGTGAGTGAAATAGCCTTAAATACGGCGTTAAATCTAAATAATAATACAAAACAAGAAACAAAGATTACAGCATGGAACATTGATACGCTAAAATAAATATTTTGTTATAACGAGGAGTAAACTGAAAGCTACGAATAGCAATAAGCACTTAGTATTAATTAATTGTCAGTCTCAAAGACAACTGGCTTCATCAGACATTATTTAGTCTATCACAGCATCTTCGGGGTTCTGGTACAATTAACCACCTCAGTGGAATTTAGAGCAAAAGGTTTCCTATAAAAGTTAACGAGACAGTACCAATGGTCCGTTATCCAGGGTAATTAAAGCAGGGCTATAACAAGGGACATGCAGTTGTGTCTCTTATGTCCTGCCAAGTAATGAAGAATTGCGAAATGAAATCATTTAGTTTCCATTTGAAATTATGCAGACGTCACGGAGTTATTTTTTTACAGCGCTGTCAGTTCAAGCGGAATTGGTTCAACGGATTTATATTTGGTAATTGGATTTGTTTTTAATGTCATACTGATGGGTATCCCAATCAGATGCTTACCTCGCATTTCCAATTAGCTGACAAAGTCGGAGAGGTTTCTCAAAGAACACTCAGCGGCCCCCAAATGGCCTTGGGTCCATTAGAATGTCCGGGAAATCGAAATGACCTTTAGCATGCCAAAGAACAACAAACAGAGCCAAGGCGGAGAAACGCCAGCAGCCCTGTATAAAGCCATCCACAAACGAGACCTTTATCTAAAGTCCCAGGTAGCGTCATTCTTTTATTGGACAGTTTATTCTTTTATGTTGAGTAAATCGCTTTCAAAGCGTCTTGGCGCTCAAGAAAAGCCACATTGCTTTTTTTAGCAACTCTGCGACGGGAAATTCTGAAATGCACTCACGGAGAGCCAAATACTGATCACCAAAAAAATAAAGAGACTTTCCTCGCATATCTGCGTTGTATGTGGTTAACAGAAGCAACGAAAGGAAACGGTTATTTGTATTGGGCTAAGGTTTATCAAGACAGATAAACTACATATCGGCTAATTTAGAACGGTTCTTTAGATTTCTATTGTGTCTTTTCCTGACAAACTTGTGGAAGTGTGTCTTATTGAATTGAACTAACTAACATCACAGATTGGGAAATATAACGTTTCCTTAACACAAGTCATCGCCATTATGCTTTAATGTGCTTTATTATAATTTTTAGTATACGCTTCGGAATGGATATCGAGCCCGTGGCTCAGTGGTAGCAAATGCGCTTCCTAAACTGAACCTGGTTCGATTTACCGTTCACGGGATCGAGTCAGCCTGTCGACCATCAGGTATATAAGCGAGTCACATGTTGTGGCTCCAACAATCACGGGGTGGTTTTTTTATGAGGTTTCCACCCGGTTTTCCACCGTAATATGTCTGTTGACAGTGTGAAGTGGACAATCTGTCTCAATAAGTGACATACCCTTGAGTACGACGTTAAATAGCAATCAAACAAACAAAAATCAGAATCGATATCTAACGCTATATCTATAGGCACACTTTTATTGTATTTTCGTTATTTTGGAATAACACTTTCTTAGTTAGAACATATACCTGTTCAGAAAATTTTGTAGGTT
>JARFOD010004456.1:0-11687 GCA_031763545.1 Mopalia muscosa | reverse complement strand
AACTTAGCAGCACAGGATTTGATGACTCAACTGGGCCTTGTGATCCTCTTTAATGAATGATAACCAGAGTTACGATACGATTATGAAAATGGAAATCAATGTATTGTATTGCACACAAAAAGTTTTACTTATTTATAGAATATGGTTTTTGGGTGGTCTTTCCCTTTAAACCGGTGTGGACAGGGGGTCATAAGCCTTAAAAGGATAAATAGCCTTAGGTACGACGATAAACCCCAAACAAACAGTGAGTTATAATTCCCGAGTAAACCGGTAATTCTGGGTTTAAAAGTTATAGTCGCAATTGTAAGTGACAAAGCTTCAACCCCTTGTGATCTGGACAAAAACTGGTTTATGCCAAAACGAAAAAACAAAGGATTTGTATCCAGGACTTGCTGGATAGTTACTGATATAGTAGGTTCTTGAAGATGAAAAACTGCTCGAGTATCTCGAGTATCAATTTTTTTAAAAAAGGAGACTCATTTATTTCAACATGGCGCCCGCTACAATCGTATATTTTCGGGAAAGTTTCTATAGACGACGAGAAATATTTCGACGAATGAAGTAAAATAGATAGCAGTTAGAATGCAGTTGATATACACTTTCGAGTTTAAAGAAATACCAACATTTCATTTGTAACAATACCATTATAACAATTAAATAAATTATATCAAAATGAATATTGTTTCTTTGTGGAAACAGACCAACACAATATAGAAGCTAATATAAATATATACATATTTTTATCAACTAATAAACTTGGTCCTTCTCTTATGTATGTTTTGTTTTTGTAAAAACGGATTCGGTCATTACGCAGAATCTTGAAATAGTTAACAACATCTACACTTAAAGCTAAGAACATGCCGATTTTGTGAACTATCTCAACTCATCTCTCTCAACAACCAGCAACTGGCTGCAACATTTTTTATAAAGTAGTTTCTTTAATAAATAATAAATAAATCCATTAATTATCTTAAAAATAGATAATTAAATTCCTCAATAAAAGAAAAATTAATAAAAATAATTTTATAATTACATAAAAAACGAACTTATTATAAATGTACATTATAAGCCACATGACTATACAATAATGAAAAATTGTTCCAAATAAAAATAAAAATGAGTTATTGTAAAACTGGTCTATAAATTACACGACCATTTCCTTTTAATATGTTCCGTGGGGGTTTCAAGCATTGTATTAAGGGACCAATTGTCATCGCTGAGAGATATTTAGTTGAGAGATGTTACGTCTTTGTCCTTCGGAATTGTTGGGAATGGCATCATCATGGGAATATGCAATGTGTTATTTTCTTTCTGAATACAATAAGAGTGGTTGCTATGTACCTATCTTTATCACAAGCTTATCATTATGTCTGCACAGAAAGCTCCAAGGGATAGCTAATGTTTTATTTTCGTCGAACAATAATATCACCAAGGATACAGATTTAAAAATGTCCCACTCACTTACGCAAGAGTGTATAAAGTAAGGCATACGAATATATAGATTATATAGCTTGTGTTCCTTGCAACTATCTGATAGGATGACAGTCACGTGAAATTAAAACTGTAGAAGGAGCCGATTAATATGCCTGCCTTTTCTTTTTCTATATTTGGTTTCAGTTTACTTGGTCAATTTATATTGAGAATGGAGAACCAAGTTATTGTCTCATTCTGCTACACTTTGATTTGTAGGTTCGATCTGGCCACCCAGGTAGCCCTTTAGGCAGTGTGTGACCTTTTAGTAGTGGTACAGCTGGCGTTAAATAGTGTCAAGGCACTACTTTTATAACTGAAAGAAGGATAAAATATCAATTGACATTCGGTGAAATATAGGGCTATTGTGCTCAGTCACAATCTTAGCCTTTTCATGGTCGGATTGTCTCGGTTAGTTTAGAAGTTCTTTTTATGTTTCGTTTTAAATCAATTGGGGATATTAATACCTCGATTTTCTCACGATTCCACTTTTTGGGTGAAAAATATTATACTATATCAACAGAAAAATGGCAAATTGCGACAATTTTTGTATAAATAGCTTCATGAAAAATAACGTAGTTAAACAACACTTTTGTATTTATAGCTATGTTCTGTTAAAACCACAGCTCTACCACGCATGTATATTATACACGCATAAATAGTTAAAAATGTAACCGGATTGATTTCTTTGTGCAGCTTATTCTGGAATGACCAGGATAGAATACATTAAGCGAGGACACGTCGTGACAAAAAAAAAGTTTGTCTCTGTGTTGCTTAATATTTTACAAAGCAATTTCAATTGTATTTTCGATCGTCCTAGGAGTATTCATGGTTGTTAAACCACCTCGAATTATTGACCCTAATCCAATTATATAGAAACAATGCACCGTAAGATTTTTGTTGTTGTATGGTTTCCATTTTTAATTGTTCACAAAAGTTTAAGAATCCAATAATTGCTTTCAGAGATGTGTACTGCTTCACTTAATGCCCCGAGTGCTACGGTTTGTCAATAAGGAGACAGTTTAAATAATAGGCCTATTCTGCATTTCAAATTTCTTATAAAACATCGATAAGAGGGGAATGGGTGCATCCGATTCTATAGAGGCAAACACACATATTTTTACCGCAGGTTTCAGTCGTGGAGGTGAAAATTCTTATGGAAATTCTCCCGCTGTAAATAATGAATTTAGCTACATTAACCGGCGGAGGGTTGGGGGAGAGCTTCACATTTCTACACAAGGCTGAGGAAGGTTGGAAGGGCACTGGTGGCCTCTGAGCTACAGGGCACCACTACGCTGATTTGTTTAACCCGTCGTTGAATTGTGTCTCGTGATATTCTTATTTTTGTCCTGCCCTGTCCCTGTTTGTTGCCAGTGTAGGTGAAGGTGGTTTCCTTCATCCGATGGGCTGGAACGCCGTCATGGAAGTGAAACCACTTTAAGTCCCCAACGAAACTAACAAACAACAAGCCAAACGTTTTTTGATTTCATTGTTACATCTTAACACATAGTTTACGTTTGCGGATTAGTTATTTGTGGGTCACTAAACAGCTTCCTCCACAGTAGCGATTTTGTAGCATCGAAGAAATTGTTTTATCAAAAGAAAGCGTAAATCGTCATCGATTGGGCACCTTTGAGGAAATGTTGTAAGGATTGTAGTTTCCCTTCAGTTAGCCTGTCAATACTTTATCAGAGAACTCGTTCACGCATACCCGGAATCCCTATTTCAGTCCAGCTTCGATCAGAATTTAATCTCCACATAAGGACAAGACGTCTGCGCGGTTTGAAAGAACAACATACCATGTTAAGCTTTACAGTAGAAAAACGACAGAATGAATACAATAGCAACACGACCAAACCTAACTATTTTGTCCATCACATCTAATCATATCATATCAAAAATATCATACCATATGTCACAACACATCGCACAGCTTCATATATCATGTCAAATCAAAACAAATGTCAGTCATATTACCTCTCAAACCCCTTCTAGTTATAACATATCATATCTTTTTATTATAACATTACGCCATATCACATACTATCAGATATGTTTGTTCTACCGCCAGTCATCCCACAAATCAGATAACTATATCATATGACATCCTGTCACATCACGTTTAATCCCATCACATCACATCACATAATAAACCCAGTCAAAAAGAAACTTCACTCTCGTTTGGATGTCGATAAGTTAAACATATAAGCAAAGTGGTTTTAAATAATGATTAAATTCCATTTTTTACCCATTAAGGACGGTGTACCATGTAAATAATGTTCATAATGTAACCAGTTCCACCGGAAATTCTAAGTAAGAGAGTCAAAATAGTAAGTTACAACTTCACAAAAGCATGTCAATAGCGCGTATGCCCTCCATGTGCGTTCACAACTGCGACGCAACGTCTCCCCGTGGATTGAATGATGCGTCTGAACACAGATTGGGGGATATGTCGACATAATTGAACCAACATGGCACCAAGTTCCTGCAAATTCTGTGGAGAGTTCCTTACTTGACGGAGTCTTCTGCGATGAGCTGCCAAGAATGGCAAAAGCTCTGGAATGAGCACTCTGCAGCAGCACCCCAAACCATAACATTACCGCCCCCAAAACGGTCCACTTCCTGCACTCAACACTAGGCGTCCCGTTCACCGCGTCTCCTCCAAACTCTAAGTCTCCCATCAGCGAAGTGCAAAATAAATCTGGGTTTCGTCACTAAAACGACGCTATTCCAATAACACAGAGTCCATCTCAGATGTCGTTTGGCCCAGAGAAGCCGTTGAAGGCGATTACGTATGATTTGGGCAGTGACACGACCGCTAAACAATTCATTTGTAGTGGACGTTGCAGTGAGAAAGCGATTACGCAAATGACGTAAGACAATTTGTCAGTCTTCTGCATGTGTCGTCACACCTGGTCTACCCAAACGAGGTTTGTCTGCTGAGGTGCCAGTTTGTTGGAGACGTGTCTGAAGATCATGGATAGTCCGTCGACTACATCCTGTAACCCTGGCAACGTCAGTGACCGACGTTCCTGTATTCAGCATACCAATGGCACGTTCACGTCGAAGGTTTGGCAGTCGTGGCATTGCAAATCAAGGGATAATTTACTGTAAGAACGTGTTTTCTCGAGATGTCACTCTACTGTGCTAAAGTGGGCTCATTTGCACGTGTCTCATAAGGTCACGTGACTAGGAACACAAGGAAACATGCTTTATCCTTGATATATGATCACACGAACTGCATGCTTGTGTACGTCGGAGTTGCTGTGTGTCATGAGGTCTTTGACAACGCATTTACCTCCAATAATAATAAATTAAAAAAAGCCCAAAACAAGATGGCCGGGGTGTATCTTAGAGTTAATGTCTCGACCTAGGAAGTAGAAACGATTATATTTTAAAATGGTTATGAGCGGACGACAGAGCCGTCGAAAGCTGAAACGCACACTATAGTGCTGTGACCTGTTTACGTTAACCGCTTAAGCCTGCCGTACAAAGCGATTCTCCGTCGACCTCTAATTGCAAGATTTTCCGTCGGCGACAGTTATTACCGCACACTGAGCGAGTCTGAGTCCGCGATTCTTCTCAAGTCAGTTGACATTTATTCCACGTGACTTGGCATGATTTTTTTAATGCCCCAAGATTTTATGGTAATCCATTTTTACAAATTTTTTAACGAATTAAATGTTTACGATACAAGCCATGTGGCTTACTGTGTACAGATGGATATAGAAATAGAGTTTATATAAAAATGCACCATTTTAGAATAGACGAAAACTACACCCTAGGAGTCGAAATGTTGTTGTATGATTAATCCACTGTTACTTGCGTCACGCGGACTGTTTGAATTTACCATCAATGCTTTGTGAGAGTATATATTACAGTTATAAATTTGTTCAATCCAATTTAATCAATAATCAACAACCCATACGTTTTTAACATGACGCGATTCGGATTTGCAATCATTCAGACTGTAACCTATACCACACATGCGCAATGTGTTGCCTGCTCACAGAACCTACAGTTTGGGTTATTTCTAACACGCACTATCCGAGCATATATAATCGCCTCGCTGTTATCCACTTCGAACAGATAAATGTATTGATTCTGTGTCGCACTGGTACATTTATGTTATTCGTGTTCCATTGATTGTAAACGACGTGAATGTCACAGGAAGCTAGGACGCGTAAATTATATGTGCATTCCTGAAACATGAAGCGGTAGTAGTGTCAGCGTTTATGCGACCCTTACTTTCCGAGCAAATGAGAAATAAAAGGTAAACCGAGAAAGAGGAAAACCGATGTTGGTGGGTAAATAGCATAGGAAATTGAAATGCAGGGAAAAGGGCTTTCTTTTGCTGCTTTGTAATAACACCTTTGTACTGATCAGACAAAGGTTTGGTGCACGAATGAACAGATACATGAGCTTACTATACAATGTATTTGGACAAAAATAAAAACAGGATTAAAATAAAAATCGATGGCATGGTAAAGTTATTATCACACGCTTGTTCCATTGGCTGGTGTTTAACGTCGTAATCAAGGTTCCTTCACTTATATTGCGATGTATATTGTCCACCTATATACCTTATTTAACTAAAAGCGAGAGGAAACCTAATAAAACAATGGTCTCGCTTCACAAGGGGAGCTTGGCATATCTTGGAAATAACTACCATGGTAAAACTTTGTCTAACACTGCTCGTCCTTGTAATTTGAAAGCAAGCCAGGATCGATGTTAGAAACGGGCCCTATCCACACCCGCGACAGAAGTTGCTATATCGTGTCTCCTTATTTGATAAAGGTCGACTGAGGTCGACTGAGCAACTTTAGATTTATCTTTTGATTTTTTTTGTTTTTTTTTGTTTTTTTTTTGCAATCGTCTTCTTCTAAAGGTTGAAGATTCCAAGTTGAATGCTTGCGGCTAGCTTAAATGCAGCGTCAGAATCGCGTAAGTTCACTATGCGTAAAAAAAAAAAAATAAATAAATACTTTTCCCTATGTAGTTTTATGCTTAAGAATGATGACAAGATGATACTTTTTTGACGTAGTGAAGAGCCTTCTTTGTATAGCTAACATAATTGATTGAATGCTAACAGTTTAGTGCTTCTTTCAACGGTGAATGGATATTGTTATTTTGCTTGTGGTAAACGTCACCTTATGCTATTAACACTGACAGAACTTACAATGGTATGTGTTTGATTGTCAAGTGCATCTGTTCATACCATTTATGTTGTATGTTAAGCTATTATGACCATTCTTTATCCTATTGCCTGGATCTAGACGCAAAACTGAACAATGCTCACTTGTATCAATTCCAGGTGGGAAACAAAAACAAACCAATACCAGGTTTTTCTGGGCATGGTTTCAAAAACAAGGCGCGGGAAAGTAGACAGCTGGAAGGAACTGTCCGAGCTAAGAGACAACACAAAGCCTATCTGTTTTGTTAGGTCTTTGAATTGAGTCCAGTGACATCCCTGTCCTGTTATTGTTTGTTTGCAAGGGATGCCGGCATGTTCACATATTAAACTCTCCTTGACCCCCAGTGGAAAAACCTTGAGTACGTTGTAAAACCCTAACCAAACAAGCAAAGAAACGATCAGTAATAATACAAGCGACCGATTCCACACAACTGTTTTATATTTAAATCGAAATCAAATTTTTCAATTTGCATTTTAAATAGTTTGGACTTATTTAAAAAAAACGTTAGTAACAGTTGAAGGTCAATTTGTTGAAAAAAATTTAGACAGAAGGCATACATATCAAATGTAATATTTTGGATTTCGTCAAAAATTATATGTGCATTTGTTCCCAGATCTTTATATAACAAAGGACAATTAGAATTATGTTTACAAGGTTAAAGGCGACTTTTTTCAATCCCTAGGATAAAAAGTTAGGAATTTAAACTATGTGTTGGGTAAAAAAATAATACGAAATTTTACAAACAGTTTAAATATGAGCCTATAATTGAGTTTTCCCTTGATTATATCGAAATTGCAAAACTTTTAATTGCCTATCTCTGGCACTTCAGTTTTAAGAGACCCTACATTTTCCATGGCGTATTTCTAGAAAGCCATTCATGTAAGAAACTTCACATTTATAGCATTGTTAAGAGCACAGTATGATCCAGTAAACAGTGACTCATTTTTTTTTTTTATAATTTCGTCCTTGATTTGTTTTAATGTTTTCTGAAAGTTGTATTTGATAGGTTTTTTTTAAGACTTTCCAAGGTGAGATAGACAGAAAAATCCACAGTGATCAATCTAATAAAATAGTAATACATATAGGATTTGTAATCACGAATTAATACACCCTTGACTATACCCGTACTCACAACAAAATATACACACACCTACGGCTATATACCTGCCCACACGAAAATACACATACCCGCTCCTATATACCCGTACACACGATAATACACACGCCGGAATTTACCCGTTATCGCAATAAAGCACACATCATCGAATGTAACAGTACACACGACAATACACACACTCGCGACTATATACCCATACACACGACAATACACACACTCGCGACTTTATACCCATACACACGACAATACACACACTCGCGACTATATACCCATACACACGACAATAAACACGCACGAATAATAACCGTACACACGACAATGCACATACCCACTACTATACACTGGTACAAACGATAAAAAATAAAACTACGGTTATAAACCCGTACACGCGAAAATACACACTCCCGTTACAATATATCCGTATACACGACAACGCGTACGCCGACGACTACAACAAAATACACGCGCGTGACTTTACCTGTTCAAACGACAATACACGCTCACGACTACATACCCGTACATACGTACCTGGGACCTAACATAGATTTATGTTCAGTCCCATCACGAACATAGACGCATCCACCATTAAATACTCGTACACAGAAAAATACAACCGCCCATGACTATATACTCGTACACATGACAATACACACTTATATGATGACTGTCCCCTTCACACTGCCCCTTGCCTTATTACGGTGCAAAACCGAGAGAATACCTATTAAAACGATCCTGGTAGTTAGGTGGACTCTAACTTGGTACATCGAAGTTGAATTTTAGAGCGCACTTTCTAACCACTAGGCCACCGTTGCGAGCCCATCGCCTTTAGATAACTGAAATAGGACAGTATTGTTTCCAGACATATGGTTGTCAAGGTAGCTTATGTTAAGTAGTTTTCAGGAATGAGTCAACATGTTACTCAAACACTCGACTGAATACAATCTTAGAACTAAAAAAAAAAAAAAAATCGGGCCAGTTGGCAAATAAAATCACAAAGATTGTCACCCGGAATTTGCCCACTGTCTGAGTAAAGATTTGTTGTCACCTAGTTGCTATGCAATTCTGAAATTATGTTGGCATTTTGGCTTTGTTGTGAAGCGTACAGGTAATAGCGGTCGGTATTAAGAGTGTACTTTGTTATTACGTATGTTGTCATTACTGTTGACCTGTTCCTATTGATACTTACAGAATTCCGTATTCTTTACTTTGTATAACTGCGTCGAGCAGCCCCATTCTATTGTACTGGTATTGTATTGCGATCAATAGCGTCTGTAGCATGTCTATTGAGATTCAATATTTTTCAATACTTTTCATTCTCTTATTAGTCTGGGTAATATTGAACAAACGGTAAGGACAGTGACTGTCGGCATATATAAATTTATATATTAAATCACATGTCATGATCGTTTTGAAATGTACTCAAACATCGTTTATATATTTTGTACGTTCGTAATGCGCTTTGACTGCCGACTTCCGAGAATCAATGGCAATGACCTATATATACTAGACTGGCTATCACGTGGGCATTGATGTGCCAAGAGTTCCGCCATGTTGCTAAAGTGGGGCCACCCAGAACTACTACAAAATGCATTTATTTTGTGCTTCATATAATTGTGGCATTATACATGGATCGATGAGCAAAACCGTTTAGATAATAACCTACTGGTAAGATGCACTTCTAGTTAATGTTTCTATATCCAAAATGTTGTAGTTTTCGCTAAATGTTAATAAAATATTTGACACTTGCAATGTGTGTTGTTGTTGTAATATTTAGTAACAGTCGAATCGGAGAGGTTTGTGAGACGATTTTTTTCTGTCATAAGTAATTATATTAATATCATAGAACAATCAGATTGTTCTGGTGTTATGTCTGTCCCGGGTTGCTTGTTGCCAGTGTCATGGACGGATAATGACGGTCGAACTTGGTAAATCTGGATGTCAATCATACTGCCTTATCTGTATATGCGTGTATTCGTCCTGGGATATATTTCCCAGAATCGTCACAGTTTTGGCTGCATGATGTAGTATGCAAACTTTCTATTACTATGCCTAACAGTTTAACTGGTTTGGTTGTCACCTTTGCCATAAACATTTTTAAAAATTCAGCAGTGTAAATATTGTAAATATGAACTGAGAACAATTGATAATGTATAGTACGTTTCCTGGCTAAAGACAGTTTGTCTTTTTTACCATTTTTGTTTGCACATAAAATTTAAAGGAAATATTTTTTCTCCAAATAAATGTGTTACATGCAAATACGTATCTTTTAAACTATACAGTAAATTGAGATATGATGTACAGCCCTATGAAAACTACAGAAATAAGGCCTGCCTCTGAATGACATATAACTTGAATCTGTATGACCCAATTACAGTGTCATTCTGCTATTTCTAAAGGCTAGGAAGCTTCAGGTAGCATAGCTAGTAAATGTGCCAGGTATAGGTACTGCATGGGTTTCCCAACATGTCTACAGATGTCATCAGGTGATTTGGGTCACACTTAAATCACTTGATCACTACTCTGTACTGATGAGGCACAAGAATGCCGAAACATGATGGGTGATTGATTTGGTAATCATATGTCACCAAATTGGTTTGTTTTTTGGGGTGGGTGGAGGGGTATGGAGTTTTGCTTAATTTTCATCAAATTCACAAGATATGCGCCCCGTGAGGGAGTGGGTGGGCCATGGCCGTGCAGAATACTACCTCGGCTTCCTCAGTCGATCGTAAGAGGCGAGAAAAAACGTTGCTTTCTGTTGCCCTGGTGTTCGCAGAGCTAAAGGGTAATGGGAAGCAGATTTATTTGTTATGTTCTGTATTTGTGTCCGCCGTCATATAAGTGAAATACCCTTGAGTTCGACGTTAAACACCAATCAAACAAACAATCATTGCAAGCAGAGGGCTAGTACTCCCTGGAGTGTTATTTAATTCAAGTGTTCTTTTGTTCTTAAGACTTCACCACTAACTCAAGTTAAATATTATTAACTGTGTTTGCAGTTGCTGGAGTATTTTGTTGAAGAATTCTTTGACCAGAATCCAATAAGTCAGCTGGGTATTATAATGACCAGAGCAAAGAGAGCTGAACAAGTCACAGCTCTTGGAGGTATGTGAAAATGTTACTGAAAAATGAACTCTGTCAACTTATTGTCGGATGTCCATATTGCTGTTACTCTTGTTGACAGAGTTGAGAGGTCAGACAGGTTAAATAGTGATACATCTAGGTTTCTTTTCCTGCTGATCCAAAATTTGGCGGAAGGTATATAGTAACAATATCTCAAAAAAAATTCAGTAAACACTTAGTAATAAGAATCTACTTATCTTTTTACATATAATATATAATCTATCATCTGAGAAAAAAAATGGATAAGATTTCAAATTGTCTAGTAAATTCTCTTGGACTTGACAGTTCTGTTGAGACAATGTCATTTCCTATATTTAATACATTGTATATAATAACTTGTTTGAATGGCATTTAGAAGCTGGGATGATAACATAATATACAACTTTATGGATTTTCAACTGCTGGGTTGAATTGTATATAATAACTATTAACATTGAAACTTTGTGTCCAAGAGAAGTTGCCCACTGTCGGGTTAAATCATCCGAACCACTCTTTTTAAAACTCTTCCTCTTTTGGGTTGAAATGTACAAAAATTAAAACGCTTGTTCAAAGTGTATTCCATGAGAAAGTATTTAACTGTCTTCGTGGTTTTCACTACAATCCATTCAGTTTCCCATGCAACCTAGCCAGTGCAAGGTGTTCTCTAATGTGTGAAATACCCCTTTACTTTAGTATGGCATTTTGCTTGAATTCAGCTCACTCTTTGCTAATAAACTAATATTTCTTGTATTTAATCACCAGGTAACCCACGACGTCACATCACAGCTCTTCAGAAGCTAGCAGAT
>JARFOD010004445.1:0-11688 GCA_031763545.1 Mopalia muscosa | reverse complement strand
ATGTTTAAAAATATATTTAAAAATTAACCTATCAGAAAACCAACTGTACGATACCAGGACCATATGACGGCCATTTTCTTTTCGCAGCGTTTATTAGTATGCTCTGTTACCAGACTATCTAGCGGTGATCGAAGTTCTCTCGAGAAGTCTGGTTTAGCGAGACTAACTACCAGCCTGCTGTCTGACTGTGGTTTCTACCCACCTCACTGCCTGGCAGTGTAACAAGATGAGTGAGCCTGAGCAACCAACGCATCGTCAACCGCCTTCTCGGCTACAGTCTGTTGCCCCTCCTACTTTTTACTGAAAACTGATTTATTGTTTATATGTGAAAGATATTCTTGTGTTGATATGATGACGTCATTGGAGTTACATTATTATTAAATTACTTACAGAGAATACAATTTGTGTTAGTTGCGAGAAGTTTGGCTTAGCAAGCTAACTAAACGTTACAAAAAGAAAATGGCCGGTCATTCCTCAGAAAGTAACGGTGTTTTGTTCAAATGTGAATTTACACAAGAAAGGGGATAGATTGGCATGCTCTTTTTTTTACCACACAGTCCTTTGCTTCGTTCCAACGCATGCGCACAAAGCCTCCGACGGTTAACAGTATCGTGTAATATATTATTGCTTCTATTTATCTCCGAGATAACTGTACCGGCACAGAAAGCTTCGAAGGATGTTCTGACATCATAAACGCCCTAGCGGTGATTGGGACTATCCTGAATGCAGCAGGAGAACACCCCCAAGTATCTGCTTGCCATAAAAATACTAGAACACACTCAAATGAATCCATTCGCATACGTATTTATCCATTTTATTACAATTTACTTATTTTTCAGAGAATTTCTGAAAATAAGCAATAACAGTAATCATAATGATTTTTATAACAATATCAAAAATAGAAAAAATAAAATATACCTATTGATTAAATAATGAGGAACCCCTGATAAACACCACTTAATCTGATACCAGATATCGAGAGATAGGAATACAAATCTACAGACAGGTTCTTACATTAAAGCCTTCATTATACTAATTTATTCATATTGTTTGGAGCTGCTTAATTAACTGATGTCTATAAATCAAACCAGCTCTTAATTGACAGGGTTTCTTATCCAAACATTCTCCTGCGGGGATTCATTAGTCCAAGATTATGAGGTCTTCCAAACTGAAGGTGCCTGGCCCAGGGGAGACGAGGACTAGGTAGCCTAAATGGAGGAGCAAGCGGGGCGCCAATTGGGCGAACCGGTCCAATGTGTCCAAAATGCCCAATGGGTCGAACAGGTCCAGCGGAGCCAGGACCTATGGGACCATGCCCTACATGCCTCAAAGGGCCAATGTGTGCAAAATCCGGAATGGGTCCAACACGCCTAATGGGTCCAGACCATAAGGGTCCAACATGCCCAGTCAGCCCGGGCCTTAAGGGTCCAACATGCCCAGTCAGTCCGGGCCCCAAGGGTCCTACATGCCCAGTGAGTCCGGGCCCCAAGGGTCCTACATGCCCAATGAATCCAGGTCCTAAGGGTCCTACATGCCCAGTGAGTCCAGGCCATATGGGCCCAATTGGTCCATGCTCGTTGAGCCCCTGCCTTATTAGTCCATGTTCTTTGTGTCCAAAGGGTCCAGCAGGCCCGATGTGACTACCATGCAGTGGTAGTGGAATAGCTGAATGTCCTTGAATGCTAATCCCTGGTTTGCCTGGTACACCTGGTATGCCTGGAGTTCCGGGGCCTCCTGGTTCTCCGGGTCCACCAGGTGTTCCAGGACCTCCTGGTGTTCCAGGATTTCCTGGTGCTCCAGGGCCACCCGGTGTTCCAGGGCCTCCTGGATTTCCGGGTCCTCCTGGATTCCCGGGTCCTCCTGGATTCCCTGGTCCTCCGGGATAACCTGGCTTTCCGTGTTCGCCTGGTTTTCCCTGTTCACCTGGTTTTCCGTGTTCACCTGGTTTTCCGTGTTCACCTGGTTTACCGGGTCCACCTGGTTTTCCGGGTTCACCTGGTTTTCCGGGTCCACCTGGATTTCCGGGTCCACCTGGATTTCCGGGTCCCCCTCCACTTCCATCTCCCCCTCCACTTCCACTTCCGGATCCATCACCTGTTATTGATTTTAAAAGGGATGCTATCAATCAACATCAATCGATGCACAAATTCATAGAAATATTGATAAACGATATCACCTTGCTGTGGGTTAGGTTTAGGTGGTGATCAAACACAGTCTGTAGTGATTGTTGTCGCGTGGGCAACCACTTGGTGCAGTACAAACTCTGAATTTACTCGGAATGAGTTGGTTGATCAAAATGGTTATAAAGTTTGATCTATCAAGGTAAACAAAATACCTTTTTATCTTCGGCCTTCTATTCCACTCGTAACGTTTATTGGATAGTAACGATATCAACCTGAAAGGACCAGGTACCATTTATAAACTGATGTAATCAGTCCCATGACAGGCGTGTAAATGTTTTGGGACGAAAACTACATTGACTAACGTTATGCAAACGAATTGAATTTATACTCATTTATTTCAGGACAATTTCTATCGAATTACATGCTTAATTTGAGAGAAAGGTTTTTTAATAAATCGCGAATTTTCACACAGAGCGATTTAATCTCACGCTGGCTGTAAACCTCTATACTAAGCATGATTTGTGTATAGCCTGTTCACAGAACGTTCAAAATGATGCTATCCGAGCGATTAATCGCTTCGTCTTTATCAGAAATATCAAGGAGAAGTATGAAACCAGCCATTACCCAGCCTCAACGGCATTGTGACTTGGCCAGCGGCGATTGTTGAAAAAGCACTCTCTAGTGAAAAACAGAGAAACATCGAAGTGGTCTAAACGTTTTTCGCCGTGATTCCATCTCGGTATCATCGAGGCATCTTTTGGCTGATTGTCACCTGTTTTTCGCGAATTTTATTAAAAGAAGTATTCCATACATTTGCCAAAATTTAATTCGCAGAGAAAAAATGCAAGTCTTACATACTTCAATCGACAATGAGTGTGTTAGTACCGCGGTTTTAATAAGTATTGATGGGTAAATTATTATATACACGACGGTTACTTGGTGCTGACGGTGTTAACGAAAGAGACTGATGTAAACTCGTGTTTTTTAATGACAATGACGTTGATAATCAAAGAATACGTAAATATTTCAAGTCGCAGCGAATGCTGGAGACATAAATAAACATAACAACAGTCCTTCAGATATGCAACAACAGCATTACAAAGATGGCTGATGAACCGTCATATCAATTCGGAATAGTCCAAGCGGATAACAGCGTGTTGATGCTGCAATTTATTCTAGGGCAATCCAATATGCCGATTTCTTACGATTTTCACATAAACGCGTGTATAAATATTTTTTATAAACTAGATCAAGTTATATACATGTCTGTACACCCAGCCAACTAGATCAAGTTATATGTCTGTACACCCAGCCAACTAGATCAAGTTATATGTTTGTACACCCAGCCGAGGATCGAGTCTTAATTTAACCAAAATTAAAACATAGCCATTCAAATTCAAAAAGTTATTGGTCTCATGCTGGCCCACCATCGTATGAGTCGTGTCGCTTATGAATCAGTGAAGCGATTTGGTGAATCAATTTTAGTGCCTACTTTTACTTACCACTTGCACCGAATATTCTATCCAGTCTGTTAAACACTGAAACAAAAAGAAGATCTCTAATTCAATTCTGAAAGAATTCCTTTGTGTTTCTGCACGGATGTAGTTCTTCAAAACCAAGCGTCTGTTCATGAAGCCCATGGAGCTACCAATGATGTCTGAACTTAGCACTAGAGAAAGATTTACATTCCAACATAGCAAACACTTAATATTAAAGGGACAGCTTAAAGAGAACTACTGTTGAGAAAGGCGTACGACATCATCTAATCCATCTTTTTAACCGATACTGTTTATGGGCGAATGTGTGCCAAAAAGTTGCTATACAATTTGCTACATTTGTAAAAAGATTTATTAAAGCAGTATGTATGAAACCATCTTAGAGCAAAATCGAATTATTCCATGGAAGCTGAATAAAATCGATCGGTTAACATTTTTAATGTTGTTCTTTGATAGTTTCATACAGCACAGAAATAAATCTTTTCCAATGGCCAAAGCGTTTTTTTAACATAGTTTTGATAACAATTTTTGTTCTACTAAGCCACTGTTTTTATGAGTTCAGCGGTCTGCTCGAAGCCCTATTTAATTTAATCGCACATTGGATGACGTCACATTATGTTGAAGGTTTATCTCTAATAACGCAATAATCAATTTAACCTGGTGTTAGCGCCTTCTTGTTTTTTGAATAGCTGTACACAGTTTATATATTTATTATTATTTTTATTTATTTACTTTTTTTAATTCATTTATTTCATTTTATTTTATTATTTTTTATTTTTTATTTTTTTATTTTTTTTTTTTTGACTGGGGTTTTTCACTTATATGACGACGGATTGTCCACCCGACACTGTTCCTTGCCTAATTACGGTGAAAAATATTGAGGAATCCTCGTAAAAACCACCCCCGCGATTGCCGGGGTCACACCGTGTGACACACCGCGGGCCCCAGTTTAGTAGAGTTAACCTGTATTCACAGCCTATTCAAAATACAAATGTATTAAGATGGGGTCAATCAGTAATTAAATATCTTAGAGAAATAACATGCTTAGTCTGCGGGAGTACTGTTTTTTTAAATTTAATTTGCCTTTTTACTCACGATTTTGTTTGAGTTTGCATGTCACGACCTGAACAAGCGAGAAACAGTTTGTGTTGGTAAATATAAGCCGCTGGCGTTCTATAACACCGAAGCAGTTGCCATCGTTGAACGCAATGCGGTCGATTTTGGCACGGGACAGGTCCGGAACACATATTGTCCCGCTGGCAGACCCGGAACACACAGAGTGCAGGATGGATTCGTCTTCGTACCACTCACAAACTCCTAAAAATAAAGAAATTAAAGAGTCAGATTTCATTTTGTAGGCTCCAGATTTTTTATCTTATTTTATTGATATTGGATGTTTCGAGCATTCATTCGGTCAGTCAGTCAGTCAATAATGCATTGACTGTCCCTTAAAATTGTTTATTACCCTGGGCGCGGTGAACATATCCCCTTTTACATTTCCATAAAGTTTATCAAACGGCAACAAAAACAAAAAGCATATATGTGTTGGTGAAGAAGGGGTTATTAAAACATCAGTTTAAATCTTCAAAAATATATGATTTGTCAGTCCTTTTTGACACATAAATTAATGTATGCTCGGTTGCTTTTAAACATGCAATAACAAAACATATCTAACGACAAAATCATTAATTATCAAATTATATATGCAACTAGTTGAATCATTAGACTATTTTATATATATGAACATATAATTCGTTCATTATTCACTCGCATGACGCCGTGTCAGCCCGAAGGAGACCGCCCTCGGCACGGCTGACAACAAATAAAAACTAGACAGAGTGAGCACGACAATCACAGGAAGCAATGCATCGAGGAAAGATCGGCGTCTTGTTCCGCTTTATCTCTGAGAGCATCAGGGGATCCGGAAGCTTCCCTTCAACCACCGGAATTAGTAGAAATGAGAAAATATGTTCAGCTTTGTAAACAAAGCGCCGATCACATACAATAGGATCATATTGCGTATTCGGCTATGTTTACAAACTTAGAGTATGTTCATTTCATTAGGCATTCTTGGAAAACGTCACGCCAAGATGTTAACTTGAAAGTGGGGTTGGAATAATGAATGATTAACGTTTTTAGAGAAGCATGATGTATGTCCACGTCTGTACACAAATAAATATCCAGTCTTCAAAGAATTGAGCTCAACCTGGGATTAATATCTATACTAATCCCAGACTCAACTCATCGTTCAGACTCTTAGAAAACATGGCTCTAATGTAACCAATAAAGGGTCTCCAGTCATGGCTTTGGTGGAACCCTTTCTGGTTCCGTATGGAACCTTCACAGCAACTTGTCTTCTGATATCAAAGCACCGTTTCTGTCGTAATGGTTCCATATAGAACCTTCTTCTTTTGAAAAGAACCCTTAAAGAACCATTACTTCTAAGAATGTAGATAAGAACACGATCGATCGCACTGCTGCCACAAATATCCCCTACCAAGACTGTTCGTTTACATTTAAAGTTCCCAGTTGAAGTGGTCGTAATGAGATATAAAGACAAAAAGGAAGGTCAGTAGATACAGAAAAGCCAATTGGAGGAAATTAATATATAAGTTTCAATCATTTTTTTCCAACCGTTGCTCTAACTGACTACGTTTTGTTTTTAGCCGATTAATTAGGTTTGCAGTAGGTTAATTACAATATCTCCCCGTCCAAGGCTGTTAATTCATGTTGAACGAGTTTCCAGTTAAAGTGGTCATAATTATATACAAAGACAACAGGGGGTGGGGAATCAGTGGTCACAGGAAAGAGAATTGTTCCACATGAAATACCTATAGGCCTACCTGTGATTGGCTATTCCGTATCCAAACAAAAAGAATTCTGTTTTCAACCGTTTCTCTAAAGGACTGCAGTTTCTCTTTTAGTCGATCTGTTTGTTATACAGAAAGAATCAAGAAAATCCCTCAAATGTAACCCCTTTATCAATTACCTGAGCTGGAGTCGATGAACATCGTCACGGACACTAACAGGAACAAAAGCTTCATTCTGTAGCGAGTCATATTCTTGGACAGATTGAGGACTTTATTTCACCTTTCAAAGAAAAATGAATTTAATATCAATATACCATCACATAATGCACACTATTGTATTTTTGAATCAGTTAAAATTAATTTTTTTTTTTAAGAATGCACCCTATATTAACAGGAATAAATTCTCACAAAAACTTTAAAACTTTATATCAAATAGCGACTTTGCTATATCAACATGAGGTTTATACAGGGTATAATGCAATGATAAACAATTCTCGGCTACTATAAGGTGAGAAATAGATTAAATATCGTCACAAAACACAGGAGAACTGACGACTGACAGCCTATAGGCAACACTCTAACATGAATATAGTATAGCGTGAACTGGACTTTTTTCGCGTTAACTTCGTTATCTGTCGTGGTCGAAGTTAACACAAGCATAATAGTCTGATTCACACGAGGCTAACAGGAAAAGGCCAAACCAAAACAAACGTGAATCGTAATTAGTCAAGAATCAATAGCAACGTAACATAACAACGAAAATTTTGTTACAAAAAAACGTGCAATAATAATAATAAAACAGTACGGGGTCAATAGTATGTCGACAGCTGGAACAGCAATAGAGTCCACCAAACTGTTAACCTGGAAAAGTGGTCGAAAAATACAACTTCAGGAATATCATCGACATATCATCATAAAATTAAACATGGACACGAAAACAGACACGGGTTCGAAGATCTTATATATACGTCTCAGTGACCGATTAGAGTAGGCCTAAGTAGCGGAAAGGCAATCCGCTAAACAGCAAACCCGTGACATTAATCAACACAAGAAACTTATTTAAAGAATGCTTCATGTTTGTATTATTTTAAAGTTTTAATTGTGTATTATGCCCCCCCTCATCCGCCTAAAAACAAAAAAATAAACCAAGTATAAACAAATCAATTCTAAATTATATACAGAGTGCACCTGTAATTGAGCCAATAAATGAAGAGATTTGAAAAGAAATACGTTTTATCAGAAGTCTACTTGATAGACTTCTGGTTTTACATATTAACAGCGTAGAAATCGCAAACCAGCTTTGTCTTGTTTCTTGGCTCATCCTGCATTCAGAGCCAGGAGAACATCCACCAGCCAACTACTTCGTAAATGGAACCAAACAATGTTATTTAAAACCTAGAACGAGGTTTC
Source organism: Mopalia muscosa (assembly GCA_031763545.1). Taxonomy (NCBI): domain Eukaryota; kingdom Metazoa; phylum Mollusca; class Polyplacophora; order Chitonida; family Mopaliidae; genus Mopalia; species Mopalia muscosa. The sequence continues at coordinate 3,849 of JARFOD010004445.1, read as the reverse complement.
TCTCGAGTTTAATGCTAAATGTTATTCTACTAATAAAGTAGCGAATAACTTAAAGTGTAAAGGCAACCAACCTGAACTCTACAAAAAAATTGACAATAATTTACACAAGCGGATAACACAACCCATGTGTTTCATTACCACATGGGTTGTGTTTATCCTCTTGTCTAAATTATTGTCAATTTTTTTAATGAAACAATTTGAAAATGTTCTGTCAGTCCGTCACACATAACACACACATCATGATTCTTAGGTGGGTTCGAGCCCTCCGTCCTGCATGCTGCTCTGTTGCTCTCAGTGAAATACAAAGTCGATCTGTTTGACATGTATTTTTATTACATCCTTTGATTGTCCTATATTTGTCCTGTCTTGTCTTTGTTTGGTGACAGTAGCGTCGATGGTGGTTCCCTTCACACTTTTCACTGGCACGCCGTCATATGAGTGTTAACCTGAACAAATTATACTGCGTTAAACCTCAAGCAAGCAAGCAATTTTACTTTAAAAAGCACTTGGTCATAGACGGCTACCAATCTACCAGCCAATCCAAAATTTGATCGAAAAACTTACTTTAACTTCAACATTCGTAATCCCGAATAAAACAGCTTGTTTCAGAAGTCGCTACGCCATGTGCTCTGTCCAGTGCCTGCGTCGGAAATAAAAGTCGACTGCAAATACAATCGGATTATATATGACAGTTCACTTTGTTATTTAAATCACATTTCTACAAAATCACAAAATTTATCCTAAATTAATCTTTTTATATTCTTAAAAGCCTTATTCCGCAGGCAAATATCTATTTCCTGTCTTCATAATAACTTTTCGAATAAAAAGTTATATTTCTCATTAGGGTCTTTAATTGGGAAATTAGCCCAGTTTTCTGATACAGTTATGCGTAATGATGATATTGATGAGACGTTTCCCTTTAATAATTATCCGTCGTTCAAGAATTTTCCGTTCAACAAAAGGCTTCTTTTTTTGTCTTCACTTAAATGTTTATGTGATCTACTTCACAATGCCCTTTTAAAGTTGAAAGAAAAAATATGCAGCCCTTTGATAAAGTTGTAGAGCCAACATATATCGGGTTTTTTATAGCGTATAATCCGAAAATGTTGCATTAAAGACTTAGGTTGTATATATACATTTTAAAAAGTTTCAGATTAGCCAAAAAATGTGTGAAAATACCCCTGTAGAAATGAAATTTTCCTATCTAAACAATATATCTGAATGTATTCTAATTTTTTATCAATGACACTACGGCGCTGTTGTCTAGAGTCTATATACATTCTAGTAGGTAATAGTTTTATTCACACATCGACTAAAGCTCTGGGTTGGCCGCCGTTCGTATGTGTTTATTTTATTAATATTTAACCTCGAACTCAATGGGTATTTTAGTTATTTTACGACGGATTGTCTATTTCACAGTTTCTTGGTTAAATACGATGGAAACCCAGAAGAAACTCTCTTAAAAAACTCAACCGCCATTGTTAGAACAACATCATGTGACTAACTCGTAAACCTGATGCTCGACGGACGGTACATCGAGTTAGGATTAATACGCGAGTTCGTTGGCTTTCTCAAATTGTTGTGTGTATATATTTCAACATCGAATTGATAGCAATTACAAGATGAGAATTAATGTTTCAGCGTTTCTTCAGATTTGACACATACTTTAGTGTAGAATAAAGAATTCGATATTGGATCAAATTATACCACAGATGCAGCTAATCAGTGTGAAATATATATGAAATGAATAGTAAAATAAGAAATACACCGACCTAAGATTCATTTGATTATCTTGAGTCATTCATACAATAAATTGCCCCATTCGCTTGAGTAAACCACAGCATGACGGACCATAAGATCCAGTCAATGATTGAATTTATACTTATCTCTTAAACAGGAAACAATCAGTTACAACTGACAAGCATGGTTTTCTATGCTACCAATATTTTGAGGGGCAATACAAGGATCAATATTAGTCTCTATCCTGTTTATTATATATTATATCACTAAATCAGCCAATCATAATTTTGCTTTATTCTCAGCTGACTGCTGTATTCATGCACCCAAACATTCGGATTTAGAAGTTATAATTATAATGTCCTGTGAACTTAAGTACCAACATAGCTATAAATTCCTTTTTCTCTAAATCTATCAAAAGTATGATCATATCTATATCGAAGAAAAAAGACTTTGTTAAATTGCTTTTATATTTGGCGAAATTGCAACTTATAGAAATCTTTAAATTCTTACATATATTATAGATTTCAATTAGAATATAACAAGATATTAACATACCCACACAGTGGGCCAATATTTCGAAACCTATATCTTTTAGTTGTAAAAATTATTGGACGTTATTAAAGGGAATGTCAGTAACAACCCCAAAACCATGTTTATAAGACTTTGTAAAGCATTTCAATATCATTAACAGTCCTGTTGAACCAGAACCAAGCTTTGATTGATACTCTAATGAGTAGATGGTGTTTAATGAACTACGCGCTGAAATCGAGAGTTAGTGTCTCAGTTGAAACAAAATAAGTCAGCTGGTCCCGACCGAATAATAAATGAGTTTATAATAAACGGTTATGAATTTTTAAAGGGTTTATCAAAAGGTTATTTTCATACAGTTTGGTCTGAAGGTTATAGAACTCAACTGTACAAAACGGGAACCCAAACAATATAGTTCTAAACAATAGACTAGCTGACCGGGCTGAAAAGTACTACGTTTACGTTGAATCCCAAGCAGCCTTCAGATCAGGTATGAGTACAATAGATAATATATTTGTTTTACATAACTTAATTTCGCTCACTTTTTCACGTAAGCGTAAGTTATACACTGCATTTATAGATTTCTCCAAAGCGTTTGATTATGTTGAAAGAGATCTACTATGGCGGAAACTTTCTGGTGTCCGATGCAACATATTAAATGTTATCAAATCTATGTATAACATTGTTAAATCACGTGACCGTATCAACAATAACCTTAGTGAGGAAATATTCTGCTCCCTTGGTGTAAAACAGGGGGACTGTTTGTCCACATTTTTATTTTCTATGTTTTTAAACGACCTTGAAGATGAGTTGTACTTAAAAAATGCAGGATATGCCCACAGATACTACTTATATATATACATGATATATAGGGGCATCGATGAATGGCATACAACGGTTGGTTGATTTGCTTGATCGGAAATGAGTATACGATCAAAGTTCGATTAAAATCCGTTAGCTATTAGCATGACAGTAGGTGCGATGGCCTTTTATAGTATAAGTCAATGGACATACATCTTCCTTTTGCAAGGGGTGAAAATGTGTAAGGCGAGACTTCCACATTACTGCCCTTGCTGCTATTCGAGGCACAAATGGGGCAAAAATTTAACTGGACTATTGTGGAAACAAGCACCCAATCACAACTAACGCACCTGTGAATATGTGAGGACTGGTTAATGGGACTGAGATCGTGCAGGTATATATTACATGTGAAGCCTACTTGTCATTCTGTGCTTAGACTGCCTCTCCTTATTCTAAAAAAGCCCCAACTGATTGCTTCGGGTAAAGAGAGGTGATCCTAAGGTAGTTGTTGTAGACTCTAGTCAACTCAGGTTTTACCAGCTCTATATGGTAAGAAGGGAAGTGAGGCTTTATGCGACGATCCTCTGTTCTGCCTTGCCCCAGGAAGATGTTGGACAGATATAAAGTTATGGATATCTTTTTTCACAACCAAATTCCAAAGAACCATAATCCAGCCTAATACTATAAGGCAAATTATCCTAGATATTTTGTAAGAAGGTGATGTGACACATTTCCCCGAACGCGGTTTAACAATCATACATGACTATACGACCAAATCTC
>JARFOD010004434.1:0-11689 GCA_031763545.1 Mopalia muscosa | reverse complement strand
TACTCAAGGGTATTTCACTTATATGACGACGGACACAAATACAGGACATCACAAACAAATCTGCTTCCCATTACCCTCTTTTTTTGCCTCTTATGATCGACCGAGGAAGCCGAGGGAGTATTCTGCAGGGCCATGGCCCACCTGCTCCCTCACGGGGCGAACTTGTTTGGATGATTGGTGTTAAAAGCCATGTTAAGGGTATTTTGCATATATCATTTCATGGTGAGACTTCATGAAGTGTTTTTCACTTATAGGCAGCAGTGTTCTTTAACAGAATGTAACCAGAAAACCATACATGTACTGTAGCCTTCTTTGACATGGTGCCATCTGTTTGCAGACAAACACCAAACTCAATCCTGTGCGACATCTTGGCACATGGAATATTAAAACCAAGCTGTTAGGAAAGCTGGTTTCTGTTTTGAAAAATCACTTATTAGATAATAACCATATCATATAATAAGTGCATTTTCTCAAACAGAAACCAACTTTCCTAACATAAGGCCCAAAAGGGACTGAATGAACTGTGGTAAATGTTAGTACAATCACTGTCACAAGATCAAGTCTTCATTTTGCATTAAAATGCAACATCTTTTACAAACTGCTTAATTTCTTTGCAGATATATTGCCAATTTTAGTAACACTCCCTAGGAAATGAGAATATCATTTATGGTGGACTTTAACAAAATGTACCCAACTTTAGTAAGTACGAACCCTAGTACAAGATCTAACATCTTTAACAAACGGTTTAGTTTTTTTGCAGATAGATTGCCAATTTTACACTAATGCTCACCTTTGGAATTGAGAATATCATTTATGGTGGACTCAAGGAGAATTAGCATTGGGTCTAACAACTCTTGCTTCTGACCAATTATAGAAAAACCATTCCATACATACACCAATTCCTGAAAAACAAAACAACCAATCATTGTCTAGCTCTTGGTAAGGGTACACTGGTTACAAACACACTGTTCTAATAAGTTATTTTGCTCTATTTCACAAACAGAACGGTCAATTATTCTGACAGTTAATCCAGTTTAAGAGAGAATAAATTGAACTGTGAGATAAGTGGTTTCTTTGTTTGTTTGAGTGGGGTTTAATTTCGTACTCAAGAGTATTTCACAACGAATAATTCATTTTTTATCTTCATTGTTTATTTATAGTAGAATATTTGTACACTAGCTTATACAATGTTATTTCACTTATATGACAGCGTGCGCGCCCGATGGGTAAGGTAAACCATCCTGGGTGCCACAGGCAACAACCAAAGACAGGACAATCACAGGATACTATATACCCTATAGCTTCAAGCAGTTTCGGACAGAGAAATAGGCATTACCACAGTTGATCTTACATGTCATTTCTATAGCCTGTCCCAAAATTAGAGTGTCCCAACTTATAGAAGTTATAGGGTAATTACACCACAAACAGATCGGCTTCATGTTGCCCCTTAGCTCTCAGAACATGACTAGGGCAACAGGAAGCTCCCTAAGTGAAGAAGTTTTATGTAATAGCAGTCACAGATATGCCATGAGTAAATTAAAGCAAATTACTATTTGTTAGTAATTTATTTAAATATATATTTTCGTTCAATAGTTTTCGACTTACTAAAGCAGGGAGAGTCAAGCGACCATTTTGTTCATTAAAACGGTGGACTTTCTTCAGAGCAAACTTTTCAATCGGTAGTGATTTGCCGGCTATTCTCTGCTTCAGCTTTGGCACTTCACTGTAAATTAGAAATATGGTTGATTGATTGTATGATTGGTTGCTCGATTGATTGATTGATTGATTGATTGATTAAGGCTTATATGACGGCTACATATTCAAACACTAATTGACACTTAGACAACAAGTAAATGTTGAGTGTTCTGCTTCGCTGGAAAGATAATCTGACCTCATTAAGCAGGGGTGGAAATACATATACATTTTTGGGACATGTCTGGTAAAAGTTGAGATTGTCCTGTAAAATTCCCCAGAATTTAACATTGTGTTAAATGGCCTGTAGCCGTAGGACAAAAGTTGAAAAATATCTGACAAAATATTTTAAACCTTTCCACCCCTGTAAGTCTGACTTGATTCAATTTTTTAAATTATTTTGTTACAGATAAAAAAATCCAGAGCATAGCGCTATTATCACAAAAAAGCTGCAGGTTATTTACACAACGAGAGTGTAACATGACGTAATTTGATCATAGGATAGTTTTTTGTCCTATTTCATTTTTTGTGAAAGTGACCCTTGACCTTTGTACATGGTTTACTGACCTCATTAAGTAGTTGATATGTGACTTTGTGTCCTCACTCTGCTCAGAACACATCATCAGGAAGCAGGCTTTCTGATAGGAATACGTGGCCTTACTCCAGCGACTCTCTCTACATAATTTCTCAGCATACTTCATCCCCATCAACCAGTCACCTTTAAAGCTTAAATAAATAAATAGCTTTTTAAAGAAATACAATTTCACATAAAAAATATAAATCAACTGAGCTTATGGAAAGATTCTTTGATTAATTTCCCCTTAAGCATTTACATAAATCAATGGCTTAAATGGACTCAATCCTGTGCGACATCTTGGGACATGGAATATTCAAACCAAGCTGTTAGGAAAGTTGGTTTCTGTTGTAAGAAATCACTTATTATATGATATGGTTATCATATAATAAGTGATTTTTTTTTTAGTAGGTGTATGTAAGTTAGCAGACAATACAAAACGAGCTCTGTGTTTTTGTAATTTAAAACGATGATTTGTGAGTGTTTGAGGAGAGGTTCCCTATACAGGACTACAGTAGTCCATATGGGGTAATATATAACGGTCATAAAAAAAACTTAGGCTAAACAATTTTGACATGACGTTGTTAATATATAAAAAGGGGAATTCCCAGTCATGTGATTGATTTCAGTCTACTAACTTGGGAGATTTGTCAATACAGCCGAATGTCAAATTGCCTCAGATTCAACCAGATTTAGTGGATAATACTGCCCATAGACTACAGAAGAAGGTTATATTTATTTAACAAACTATTTTGTCAACCTTTGAAGATATTTCTTGTTTTCTCATACTGCACCATGCCTTATTTCAATGGAAAATCAAAAGGAAACCTTGTAAAAAACCACCCTCGCAAATGTCTGAGCCACAACATGTGCCTTGCTCATGGTCGACAGGCAGACTCGATCCTGTGACAATATATCGAAGCAGGTAGACCTGTGCTAGAGCCTTTAAAGGCATTCCCTGCTGGACTACATGGAGGTAAGAGTCTTACCAGTGACACCACATGAGTTCCCAGAAACAGAGGTGGTGGAATTGTCTCCATTCTTGTTGTGAATCAATGGACTCCTCAAACTTGAGAATGGACTGATCAATGTTTCCTCGAACTTCCTCAACTCTGCCCGCAAAGAAGAGGAATAATGCACCCTGGGAATAAAATGGGTATCATTATAAGAAAACATTTGGCAATCAATAATAAGCTTACTACCATAGAAGTATTTCACTTTTAAGAACAGACAATTCAGTTTGATTTCAGCAATTTCGTCCCACCTCCTTTGTTTTAAAGGGAAACATAAAGCCCATATGTTTGTAATGTTTTAATGTAATTGACTCAATTTGTCTTTGTTGGTGGTCCATGGCATTCAGGGTGGTTTCCTTCTGCCATTTAGCTGGCATACCGTTATAGGAATGAAATAACCATAAGTATGGTGTTAAACCCCAGTCAAACAAAAAAAAAATAGTTTTACCACCTTCTCTATCTCACAACCTCATGGTGAAAGCTAAACTTTGAGATCAAAATGAGTCTTTCATTATAAGCTATTTTGCAATTAAGAAAAAAACGAGTAAAAGATGAAAAGCAGACAAAGATTTCTTGTTTGATTAGGGTTTTGTGGCGTATTGAAGGTCATATCACCTTCAAAAAGGTTTCCCAAACCAGAGGGTTAAATGATTGATTGATTGTTTGTTTGATTGGGGTTTGACGCTATAATTAAAATTATTTCACCCATATGAAGAAATCGCACTTGATATCACTGTCAACAACTAAGGAAAAGACATGATATTTACAAGATACAACAATACAAAGACAGATCGGCTTCTGTTGCCCCTTAGATCCCCTTAAATCTCCAACCATCATCGATGTGCTTTATGAAGGAAGCTACCCTTGATGTCACTGACAATCATATGCTACAAAATCGAGCAAAGGATGCAAGACATTGTATGGAGTACTGAGAGCCAGACAGAATATGTAACACCAAATGGGGATCATCTTGGCGAGGCCATGGTCTATATCACCAGGAGATGAAAAGACCACTCTAGGTCTGTGCTGTAATCTTCTCTGACTTAACCTTAAAATAAGTCTTTTCAAATATTGTGAGATCATCTTACATTTGCATTTTCCCCTGGTTTGCTGATTTTTTTAAATACATAAATGTGCCTTTGTGAAAAATAAAGAAAAATTGCTTTAAAATACATGTAAAATCTTTGTTGATTATTGGATGCCAAAATTGGCCAAAATCAGTAACAAAATGCAAATTTAGACAAAGACTGCACACAATTTGGGAAACCTATACACCAGGCCTCCTAAATTAGATTTGCATAACTATGGAGAGACCCCGTTCTTTCCGTTCTCCCCAACAGTACAGGCCTATACCACTCCAACCATGCGGTGCCCCAGTATTAAACCTTTGTCTTGTAGTGATTGTAAATTGATTCTACACACCTGTGGATAGTTTTTAAGACATGGCACTAATAACGATGAGGCTAATTCTATATCACCATCCGCTAGACCTGCAAGGCAAACAAAAACATTATTGTTATCAAAATAAATCTGCACAAAACTGGAGAAAAAACAAATGCAAAAAAACATGTTCTTTTTGCACGTTAAATAATATACCCCTTTTTTATATGGTCTTTTAAGATTCCTCAGATTATTGGAAATAACTGTTTGGGCAAAGCACTGTTTTGATCTATCTTAATACCAGGCGTTGCTCCCGCCTACCCTAGCCAGTGACCTTACAAAACTCAACACCCCTTATTCTTTCCTGTGACTGTCCTGTCTTGGTTTAATAGTTGTCAGTGGTGTTGAAGGGGATTTCCTTCTTCCATTGGACTGGATCATCATGTGAGTGAAACAACCTTAAGTACAGACTTCAACCGCCAATCACAGAAACCAACATAATCTGTATATATTGACTTACCTAAGACATAACTGACTACAGTGTGATAAGCTACCAGTATAATAGAGCAGAGAGGACCTCTTAAACTATGACTGAGTTCTGTCCCCTTTTCTAACTCAGACAAGCCCAATTTCTACAACAATAAAACAGGTAAATATAGATAATTGAAGAACCAAACTATGATTTATCTTATAAAATAATAATAAAATTATGAGACAAATTGATATATTGTCAATATATTTATATTATAACATAAGCTTGCTTGATTTACACCATTGATTAGATTTCTAGTATTATCAGATTTCCCTTTTTATTAGATTTTCTGTATTATTAGATTTTTCATATTATTAGATTTTCTGATTATTAGATTTCCCTATTTTCTTGAAGAACAAGTCTTCCAAGACTTTGCTGCCACTCTACTGTATGTATACAGTCATTTATAGTTGTATATAATATCTGGTTTTTTGTGACATCCCCAAAATAATACATGTGCCCAATAACAAAGTCAGGTTTCACATGACTAAAAGGGTATAAAAATCAGTTTTCAGATTTACCGACTGGTACAATATTTTGAAGACAAGTAACCACCATGGATAAACGTTCAACGTGATCACTGAATAATTGAGTGAATTTGATGCCTGGAGTGGCAGACAAGTCTCAAGCTCAGACTAGACCTCAATATGAAATTACATCTGACAATGTGATGGAGAAATTGGCAGTCAGGCAAATTTCCTGGCAACTTTCCAAGAAAAGGAAAAGAATTTGAGATAGGTCAACTTATAAGAAGTTTACATACCCTAAAAAAAGGAATTTGTGTTTTTCATTTCTTGTCTGTTTTTTTATTATTTTTTATTTATTTACCTTTTTAAATTTATTTTATATATACATTCAACAATCTCAATCAATCTCAACATATTATAATGTCAACATATCATAATCTCAACCTATTATAATCTCAACATATTATAATCTCAACATATTATAATGTCAAGCTTTGAGGCAATGCCCTAATAACAGAGATTACTTTAAGTTTTATTTGTCCACAATCATAAATGAGATCTTAGTCACAGCTGTTAGAGTACCGTATATGAAATCCATGCAATTTATTATTTTTTTTTAAATGGTTAATCCATAATGGCAATAGGAAAAACTTCAGGTTAAATAATATGTAACACTTTAAGAATAAAAAAGCTTTTTAAACAAAGAAAATAAATATAGAAAAAGTGTAAAATTCTTACTTTATTTCCTGAGAATCCGACAAATTCTAACAACTTTAATACCTTTCCCGGTAATAATGAAATCATCTGAAATAAAAAGAGAAGCATTATACATGTATTTTAAATAGAAATTTCCTACTGGGTTTCTATTGATAATATACAGACATTTAACAAGATCATTCCGGAGTTAAATTTGTTTGTGTTGGGGGTTTACAGACCTGTGCTGTTGGGAAGAAAGGGCACAACTGGGTTTTCCCATATTTATCCAAATTTACTTTAAGAGGATTTATTTCTAATTTCACCAAAAGAACAACAACAGCAACAACAAAAACAGTCCGTAAAACTGGACATCAGATGCAGTTGTATTAGAAGGTAAATTTATTTTGCTTTTCATAAATCATTTTGAAATGCGCATTATGTTAATTAAAAAAAAAGTGTCAATCCCCAATGACAGTGGATTATTTCATACAACACATTAGGGCTTATAGTGTGATACCCCAAGGACTAGAGGAAAGGTTAATAACAAATAGAGTGCATCAGTACTGTCTCCTGTTGTTGTTAGCAGTCGATTGGTCTATATAGAAGTCAAACCTACAACTGAATATTCTCTTTGCTCAAAAATATTCAACCTTCCTCATTTTAAGGTGAAAATATTCAATTTCAATTAAATTTTGAGGCATTAAATCTAATTTATTTTTGTTCATAAGAAATGAAACTTCTATCAATGCTGAATACAATGGGAAAAAAATGGTGCAAGGCAATAATTAAATGGTGCAAAATGTAACAAAACAAATCATGTTCCTTTAGCTCTTTATTTACAGCATTACAAGCCCCTGAAATCTTGCTTCCCAGAGTGTTATGAAAATAGATTGTTTGAATCCTCATTTGCTATTTTAAATACACATATACTTTAATTACCAAGTTAAAAGCTCCTATACCCATCCTGACACCACTCTCAAAGTGGATTTTATCTTTGGGGTCTGTCCACTGGCGGTGCATTAATATCTTATTGCAATCCCTGCAAGAAAGAGAAATAAATATTGTTGTAATTATAGGTGTCCCATAAACAACTTTGGGCACATTGTAGCGGTGAGAACAGGTCATAACAGGTCATAACTTACCGTTTTGTACCCAAACTGCTTAATTCATACCCATCCATGACATGTCATTAAATATATAAATATACTAATAGCAACACATTTTTTTTGTCGACCAGTTGTGCAAATTAAAGCAGTCCGACACAATATGGGAAAACAAAAAAATGATAAAAAAAAGTATAAAATCATTGTTTAAAACAAGAACAACCAATGACATGAAGGGTTGGCACAAACGCATCAATATTTAGGCTGATCGCAGTCAGGTACACTTTTATGTACTTTTAAGCCTGAGTAAGGACAAAGGAAATGTTTAGCCATTTCAGCTAACTGAGAAGAAATTGAAGCGAAGCCAATTTTCATCAATTTTCTGAGGGTCATTTCTACAGTCATGTTAATGTGTGCAAAGAAAAATGAAAGTAAATATATTAGGAATTTGTCTGCGTTAATAAATTCAAAACAACTATGACAATACTGTGAATTTTGCATATAAGAACATCTGCGCCAAATTTTTAAGACTAAGTGCATATAGTTTACGAGAAATAAATGATTTAAATGATAAAAATCAAGAAAAATTCAAGCTGAGAAAACAGCCTGAACTCCGGATTGTTTTTGGGTTACTCCAATAAATTTAATAAACAACATGTTTATTTTTAATTGAAATAAAAGGCAAAATATAGTTTTATCTCTTGCATTCATTTTTTTTATACATCATTTTAAAACAATGTCTTTAAATGGCATACTCCGAAATTTGAGTGACTTCAGCATCACAGAATTTGTTCACACCTTTGTTAATGACTATCAGCTGCAGTCCTACTGGGGACCTGAGTAGTCTGTATAAATGTGTGTTCTACCACCCTCCAACATTTGTTCTCCATGTCTACTGTTCAGTTCAAATACACATCCCTGAGGGTCATGCAATTGATCTGTAGGTCTTTCGCTAATTGATTTGTGATAATAGTCAGCAGGTAGTCAGTTGAGGCAAGAAAATCTTGTTAATCCCCTCCTCCCTTTGATATACATAATCTTTGAAGTACACATTTTCCAAATTTTAATCTAAAAACAAACATTCTAAAATAGTTAATTTTTTGGTCAAACTTTTTGCATTTTCAAGTTTATGAAAAGAAGATTTCAGAAAGGTAAAAAAAAGCCAAAATTTTACCCCTGAGTAGCAGTAGTGTTCTTAAGTTACCCACTCCACTTCAGGTATTATACTCAGCTGTGTAAAATTAGAATATGACTTTTAACACTTTATATAATATTGATTTTATATTATCAAAAAAGAATAAATTTGAATATGTATTGATTTTAAAAATAAAATGTTTTTACACCTATTATTATCACAAAAATATTAAAGAGGATAATTACGTTTAATCAACATTTAAAAAGTATCAAAAAATGGCTAAAAGATATCTTACTTATAACATTTGTAGCATTCCCTGATTTTAAGGCCTCCTTTAACAAAGCTGATGAGGTTTTCATCTTGGACAAAGGTGAGGAGAGCACGAATCAGAAGGCATTCAGCGTAACATAACTCAGCGTGGATCTCAACTGAAAAGAGAAATGTTTGCGTTATAAAAATCACAAGCATAAAACCAGTATTAAATGGGATTCCCAAAGATTAGATTAGATTAGATTAATTGTTTTACGCTATGCTTAAGGGTATTACACTTATATGACAGCAGTGTAATCCAACAATAATTGACATTAGTACAACAAAGATGTGAAGAGTTTCTATAATGTTAGAAAGTTAATTTCCTACAGTGCTAAATAAAGACAGCATTGCTTCTCTTCAAACAAACGGCCCTTAGCCAGAGGTCTGATTCCCAAAGAATAATATGACATAGTACAAACCACAGTATCGCTAAATGACGTCATTTTATAAATAAGGAAACTACCTCCTTCAGGATTGCATCAAATTGATTGATTAATTGGTGCTTTAATTGTATTTCAACTACATTTTTTGATTGTCTGGTTTTCAGTTTAATAATATCTAAGTAAAAATACAGAAACTAAACTTGCATAGCTTGACATTCATCAGAAGTATATTCCATGGTTATGTATAAAACTATGCCTAGTGTAATCCTTTTTATTTGCTGTTTTTCATCTAACAGATGACTTCTCGTGATAGTATTATTATTATCACACTGGCACAGGGATGTCACACTGATTTAACCTGATGAATCATCTCATGTCTTAAATAAAGTCTGACAGACAATTTTCTCAACGGATTTAGATCATTTTTTGTGATTAGGCTAGCAAGGCCTGTGAATGAGTTGCCAGCTGAAAGTTGCAGGCCAGGAAGCAGTTTTACAGGTCTCTCAGGTCTAATGATTCCAAACCTAAAGGCTTAACAAAAGTTTGAAAGATTTAACCCTTTATTGATAAAACATGTACATTAACCACCGTATAGTCAAAAATAAATTTCAAATGTTGTCACATTATATTTATACATGACTTCATAAGCACACATGAAATGTTTGCTTTGCAGGGCTTAACTGTAGAGACTTCAGTTTGGAGCGAGTAAAATACTACAGGCCCAACAGATTAGCTTCATACACCATGGTCATAAAATCTAACAGCCATTCCGGCCTGCAGGTCTGAGAATTAACAAACCCAACGCATAAACTACCAGGTATTGGCCTGCAGACTGGCTTTATTTCTGCCTCTGCATTAGCTAGCATCACTTTGTGGAAAGCCCCCTAGGCTAGTTGATCCAGTGTTTTAAACAACTAAATTATCAGACAATGCCTATCCAAATGACAAGAAAACAAAATAGTATGACAAAAGCACTTTAAATATGTTCAGATTAGACTTCAAATGTTGGATTCATACCAAGGCTATTTTAATTTTGGTGATTTTTTCCCCTGGTTGAGATCTGGAAAAACACTATGCTGTCACCCGCCATAGCTTACCCCTACCCTTGGATGCCACAGACACCTGACACTCTAGGTGGAAGCAAACATAGAGCAACATTTGTGATCACACATGACCACTGTGATTTTTGTAATGAAAGTTGCGTCAACTCCATGTACAGGCTAATGCAATGAAAGCTGCAACATCTACCAGCTAAAACATTTTCCAGTGCGGCTGAAGGAGGAGGAAACATGTGAGCTACATTTGTGCGTGGAAAACTATCAACCCACACAACCAATGGGGGTTTCTGCAATGCAAGCTGTGTCATCTAAAGGTTAATTCATTTTTTCAGTGTGGTAAAGGAGGAGACAACCATATGAGCAACATTGGTGTGAGGAAAATGGTGACCACACACATAACCAATGTGGTTTCTGTAATGCAAGCTGCCTCAACTACATGTTAATACATTTTCCAGAGTGGTACTGATTAAGGCAAGCCTATACCCAGTACGCAACATTTGTGAGAAGAAAACTGTCAACATATATTACCAATGAGAGGAATATCATTGACATATCCAATTTATGTGATTTCTGTAATGAAATCTGGGTTATCTACAGGTTATTTATGGTGTTATTCTAATTTAAAGGCTAATCACAAATCTCCACAACAGGATGCTTAAACCAAGGCTATACTAAAACATTGGGAGAGCTCATACTGTAATGGCACATAAAAGCTATCTCTGCAGCAGATAAAAGTTACAAACGAATAAGATGCTGAACAGCCTGAATCCAATAATGCACCACTATAGTTACATCGATTCTTCATGTCCCAAATGAAACTGTGTGGAAATTTAGAAATTTATTCAGGGTGATAAACTAGTGGAGCCTAGTGATCGTCTCTGACAGGAAATACTTTACTCTCACTGTAATTCTTATTCAAATCCATGAACATCAAAAACCACTTTACTACGGTTTCACTGAATTTTAATAACTTTGGCACATAGTATCGAAACACAAGATATCAAAGAGGTATGACGTGAATACAGGCTCAGATGGAAATACCTTTGGTCTTTAGAGAACAGGAAAAAGCTTTAAAACTCTTTTATACATATTTTATGACTTAAACTTAAAATTACTGAAAACTCAAGTTATTGCACTGTTATAAGATGAAAACTAGTTTAAAGGAATGTTGTTACTCAAAAAGGCAATGACTTTCTGCATTGGTAGTAGATCAGTTGGTCACAAAACACAACTTTAGATAGGCTGTATTTTTGAGTGACCCTAGCCTTGATTGAAGAATTGAATGCAGAACAAAGGTTATCACTGGAACATCTTCTTAACGGTGTGGTTTCAGAAGAAGGGGGG